>BQNB010141262.1:0-17295 GCA_026074375.1 Tanacetum coccineum
AACTCACAATGTCTAAGAAGCAAGATGAGACCATTGTATAACTCACAATGTCTAAGAAGCAAGATGAGACCATTGTATAACTCACAATGTCTGACGAGTAGAATAAGACCATTGTATAACTCACAATGTCTTAAAAATATTCTGATATTTATATAATAACTCTTATATAAATAAGCGTACTATATACGCGAAAGAAATGCAAGCATATATATATATACTAAATATATATGTATGTCGCATAAACACTTACTGCAGCACGTAATGTAAGCACATAAGCAAGTAGCGTGTATGCACTTTGAAAATGTTTGATGTGATGCAATATTTGTGAAAACGGTTATAATCTAGGGTAAAATATGCAACAGAGTTCTCTATAACCTTGGCTCTGATACCAATCTGTAACACCCCCAAAAATGTGTCGCAGCGAAAGTATGTCCGGGAGCGTTACTTCATAATACAACAACTCAAGATACAAGAGAACGACCTCTAAATGTGTCGTATGAAAAGTAATCTCGTTGATTTTCTTGAAATTTATATAACATTTGTCCCATAATTGCATCACAATGAAAAGCTTGAAAATAACCCAATGAGATTTGATCATTTGTATGTAAGTAGAAATCCATATACGTGATCTGGAAATTCTGGATCAATAAACCCTTCAGGTTGGCTGACATAGACTTCTTTTTTCAAAGGACCATTGAGAAAAATTCACCTGAGAAAAACATGCTTAAAAACGTCAACATAAAGTTGGTGAGTTCATTGGTTAGTTTAGATTTTGAATAATACATAACCCAAGGTTCCAATTATATATGACCATTTAATTCCTTTAAATGTCCTTTTCAAAATATATATATGATTTTAAAATAACAGTTGCAAAACATGCCAGACCATTTAAATCGCCAAATAGTCGCCAAAAACGTATTATACTAGGACACTAGATTTTCCCCGTGATAAAGCAAACTGCAAACTATCACCAACATTTTAAAACTTCTCGGGTTGGAAAAAAACAAATGCAAACATCACGAGGGTCCTCTGATTACGTTTCCTAAGCTCATGACATGAGCTCGACGATCTTTCTTGAAATAATATATTTTGTCAATTTCTGCACGCGATTTGGATGTCTAACCCGAAACATATCCAAATTCGACATGCTATAACGTTCGTTCCCGGTGATAGCTAGGTTCACCGATGGGATGTCGTCTTCCCCTAAATAGATCTATTTATAACTTCGCGCTCACATAATGTAATCACAACTAATCTATGCAATTGACAGTTCATGCCTCATAATATATTGTTCAATGTCCCATTTTTTCATTTGTTTGTTTGAATATCATTGTGTGTGTATGTGTCATGCATGAGGTGTTGATTGTTTCCACAATGAAATGATGAATTATATGTGAACATGCATGTTATTGCCAATTATGATGTTGAATTGAATTGATATGTATTGTCATTGTGCATGTGTGATAATTGTATTAAACACATATGCAAACCATGTGCATGTGTTATGATGATGTCGAATGTCATGCATGTGATTATGATGCATTGTTTGCTATGATCATCATTTATTTTAAATTTATGCTGTGTTGTATCCAAATTTTGCACTCATGACATGTGTGATACTTTAAATATATAATGATGTGTGTGTGTGCATTTTCTTTAATATGATGTTGATATTCACATGTGTTGTATGATGTGTATGTGTTGTTAATTGATTGATTAAAGGGGCTCAACTTGGGTTATCGCTATTAGGCAACAGCAATCATATATAAATTTGATCCACTTGTGTCCATTTATATAATGATGCATATTTTCATCCAAAAATATATATAACCGTTATCCAAACGAGTTGAAAAGTGAGACTATGAAAACTCCTAATATCTTTAAAAAAAATCATTGTTATAAGATACACTGTAAGTAAAGAGTTTATAGACAAGCCATGTATTCCACCTCGCGGGTTTTTTATAAACAATTAAAAGATGAAAAGTGAGGTTATGAACTCACATTGATGATGAAGAACGATCGACAGATAGCATTCTAATATGCATTAATACGAACGGAAGACGAAGCGGCTTCTCGATCTAAGAAGTTTGCAACTATTCTTAACGGCTAAGATTCCATAGCCTAGGATAATGAATTTTGGGTTTCCCGATGGATAGTCACCACAACACGTCACGTTGAATAACAGATTCAGATTTAATGTTGTAATGGTTTGGTGGTTGGTTTAAATAATAATTGAAAAATATGAATACAAAGTGTGTAATATATATTCTTTATAGATTTACTTATAAAAAAAAATTAACCCTTTATCTAATTCTACCTACCGAAAGTTACTATTTTTAGACCTTCCGTTTTTAGAACCGAACAGTGGTCTTAAATATAATCAATTGAAATAATAGATCAACCGACCTTTAGTTTTGACCCGCTATGTCTAAATTTTAAAACTGACAATCCTCGCGGCAAAGTAAAATGTCATTACGAACAACTTTCGTGTTTCGCCGGAAGGCTGAAACGGACTCGAAAGTGCTCAAATCATTTAATTAATTAATCTGTCAGATTTAATATATATTAAAAATAACCTATTTTTCTACTAAAGTGTATATTTCGATTTCACTCCAGTTTCTTCGTTATTGGGAGTTAAAAGTCCCGTTTTATATCAAAACGTCCGTAAAAATATAATTTGTTATATTTTATAAACCAAAATATGACTTTTCAAAGTCTCGAACCCCGAATCCCATGTTCCGTTTTCTGCTCACAATGTACCGTTACAAAAACGCGCCAAACTCCATTTTTAACTCAAAAACTTATCTAAAATGTGTCTCTCATGGCTTATAGCTTAATATCAATCCCGTTTTAATATTAATACATATTATATTTAGACGTCGCAAGTTTCATTAGATTTTCATCACATATACTTTAAATGGATAATAAATGAAACAATTAATATATTTATGGTGCAAAACAAAACGCACCCTTTTGTGTCTGATTATCAAACCAAACAAACCCTCGGCTGTCCCGGCTGTTTGACAGCCAACCCGACACACCCTCGGCTGATTTCCACAGCCAAACGCACCCTTATCCATTTTCCGTTAAACCAAACGCACCCTAACGGCTGGTGCTTAATGTCAAACCAAACGCACCCGCTGCGTGGTTTTTATAACCGAACCAAACGCACCCTAATCTTGTTAATAACCAAAAACAAACACCCCTAGCTGCTGTCCATTAAACCAAACGCCCCTTTTTGTGTTTCTACACAACCAAACACACCCTAAACGCTATAACAAAACCAAACGCACCTTTTTCGGTTGTTTGGCAGCCAACCCAAACACACCCGGCTGTGGTGGCAGCCAACCAACCACACCCGGCTGTGGTGGCAGCCAAACCCGAAACAAACGCACCCACGTGGTTGTTAAACCCAAACCAAACCCACCCTCGTGGTGGCTGTCCCGAAACCGACGCACCCCTTTGTGCATCTATAAACCAAACGCAGCCTTTCTTGCTGCTGACCCGGACCCCAAACGCACCCTTGTTTCTATAAACAAAACCAAACCACCTAAATCTGCTGTTAACCCAAACACCCTCACGCTGACCGGCCAAGTTTTTAGTCACCCCTCTCCCCCGACTCAACTACGCGCCGACTTCGAACCCAAACACGGCCCTTTGTGGCGGTTCGGCCCACGAAACTAGCACCTATAATCCGGCCATGGCAGCCCCCCCCCACCCCCACCAAAAGCACTCCCCCCCACGTCCCCCCCCACGCTGCCGGTGCGTGTGTGTGTGTGTGTTGGCTGACCACACCCAACATACGGCACACTAGTTGTTGTTAGCCCAACCCGTAAACACCCCAATCGCCGCTGGAAAACCAACTACCGGCCGCACCCCTTTCTTGTTTTTTAACCCAACAAGAAACCACACTTTCCTGAATAAACGCACCCTTTTCGGGTGAACAGTAAACCGAACGCACCCTTGAAGGTGCGACGGTGGTGGTGTGGAGTGGTGGCTGTGGCGGTGGTGGGGGTGGCGACGAAGACGCGTGGCGGAGAGTGGGTATGGGGATAGGGTATGATTCTGGTGACTGAACCCCTTTTGGTGTGGCCGGAAATGCACGTCGGAAAAATTTTCGGCGGCGGCGTGGTGTCTGGTGGCCGGATTCCGGGGGAACCCCCCACCAGGTGGCAGGGGAGGGCTGCCGGAATTCATGGGGAGGGAGAGAGTGATATAGATGTGTGTGTGTGTGTATAATTTGAGATGGAAATGAAATGAAAAAGGTATAAGTTATATATATATATATATATATAACTAGAGTGACAAGTCTATAATAGTATGGGGTTTAAAAGTGTAACTTTTTAATAAAGTTTTTATAACTATCGGTTCGGGACTCGTTTGAGCGACTTAACGGACGATTCAAATCTCGAAACTTGCGCCATTGTTTTCAAAATATTTTCTGATAAAAATGAGTATTTATTTGATAATATTTCATAAATCTTTTATAACATTTAATAAAATATTTGTTATTCATTTTGTGAACCGGTTTCGCCTCGTCCGAAATAAAAATGGATTTAAGCTCGAGTATTCGCGTTATCAACAACGCTTTTAATTAAAATGATGACTAATTTATTTAATATTTTTATTAAATAAATACTGATAACTAAAAACAAATTTAATTATTTTTGTGGGTCCTCGTTGTATGTTGTTCGTTAAATGTTTGCGGTGCTGTTTTAGCCCTTTTCGGCTCGTTTCAGGTGTCTCGGGCCATACTGAAAAGTTGTCAGAATATCATTTCACTTCATAATGCTTAGAGTCCGAGTCTGTGAAAACAATGATTTAGATGATCTTTTCTTATAAGTCAAGCCTAGTCCCTAAAAGTCAAAGCAGTAAAAATCGTCATTCAAAATTTTGAAAATTCTCGGATGTTACTTCGTAACTACCCCTTAAGAAATCTCGTCCCTGAGATTAAATTAGTTGTTATCCAATTGGGTGACTAGGAAAGACTAAGGTTTTAATAAAACTCGTTCTAACAAGACGGCTGATAACTTTATTCACAACTTTCGGTGTTTCTTACACTTTCTCAATCTACCAAAAAATTTGGATAGGTTTTCCAGTATATTTAATCCATCAAAATGGGGTATTTAAATATTATCATTTACCAGAATCTATGACTAGTATAACAGCGTTATATGGAAAAGTCTCATTATAGTTGGATACCTCAAGAAGAAAGTGTAGTTGCGTGTGTATGTTTGTATAAGTCATAAATGTTCGCGAGGACGGCAGTCTCGTTCTACTATGGTAATGTTCGTATGATTCATATCAACGTGGCTTATGTATGTAAGTACCAAACTTACTTGGCAGTACTAGGATGTATCGCGACCTAAGTCTTCCTACTAGTGGCCTGAAATGAATAGTCCAAACTTATCTGTTTAGTGAGTAGGTGTTTATTGTTTTTTAAGGGGAAGTTGCTTTACCTGTTGGATAAGTTGTATCAGTCGGGGACCGCTCAGGACCCAACAGCAACGACATAAGTCAATACTAATAAATAAATGGTGATGGGATGCCGAGAATGAGGAGATTTCGAGAAACAATATTCCCAGAATAAAGTTTAACAAATGGGAGGAGCTCGCGGAAGAGCTTATGCGATAAACGGCGGATTATGGTACTCAGTCGCTAGTTTATGGACGAATCAATTCCATTAACCTCAACGTGTGTAACAATTTGTTATCTTCCTAACCTAACTATCATCCCTTCAACCCCTTCCCCCTACCACCCAACACTCCATACACCACCATACTACCCTATCTCACAACCTCAAACTATCTACTCTCCTCCCTCAATATAAAACTCAAAACCTCAAATTATTCAACACTCAAACATAAACCACCACTTTACAACATAACCCATACCTCCCCAACAAAACACCAAACAAAAAAAAACCTCCTTACCCCAAAAATACCTACATTCCATCTCCCAACATTAACTTATCAACAAACAACCAAAAACAAAAACATAATATTATACCCCCCACAAACCCCAACACCCAAACACCACATACAACCACAATTATCCCCACCTCTTCAAAAACCAACCATTATTAATCAATCTAATACAATTAACTCATTCAGTAATGTACTATTTGTTTACAACTCTTCACTTCTATTTCTACCCCCAACCCCCCCCCACACAACTCAATATAGTGAGATATATGATAGTAGAATTCTCTCGCAGCTCAACCTCGCGCTCTCACGGCAGAACCCCCATTACCCTACTCTATGAAACCATTCAAATTCGCAAATCTCATATAAATCCTCCTATTACAGTCCCGCCAAACACAGACATGTAATTACTTAGATTCATACACCATTCCATGTAACAAATTATGGCTGGATGTTCTTGATTTACATAAAAATTAATTATCAATCCTATATTCCAAGTCCCGCCACCCCCATCACTCTCGCTCTCCTCGCACATCTCTGCTCTCTCAACTCCCCCACATCCCTGTATCAAGATTTTTAGTGAGAGAAAGAAGGATTTTAGAGAGAGAAAGAAGTATGATAAAATTCTTGCAAAGAGGTCTGATTTTCAGCAAGGGATGGACCAGTATTTATAGGTAGGAAAATCCAACGGTTGATGGCGGCGGTCCCGGCGGTCCCAGATATATAAGGGGCCACCAGGCCTATAAGGGGGCTGCCAGGTAGACTCCGCTCCTTTTTTGTCTTTTTGTAGGGAATGTTGTATCTGGTATAGAAGTGTTGGGATTAAAAGCCTTCTTGAAGTTACTGCTGCTAAGGTTTGTGTTACTACTGCTAGTGTAACTTAGTACTACTAGTGTAACTTGGTACTGCTAGTGTATATTAGTACTGCTAGTTACTACTACTAGTGTATATTAGTACTGCTGGAGTAAAGTTAGTACTGCAGGTGAAGATTGAAGAAAATATTCTAAGTAGTTACTACTGCTTGTACACAATTAATGATGCTGGTATATAAGTTACTACTGCTTGTTAAGAGTTAATGCTGCTGGTACAAAGTTACCACTGCTAAAAGTTACAGCTGCTGAAAGATAAAGATTGCTTGAAGATCAAGATTACTTATGAGATAAGGATTGTTATTTATAGAATAGATCTTTGATAATAATCTAAGTTTTAGTAATATATTGTAAATTAACTAGGACTCCTTGGTGTATAAAAGGAGGTCCCAGGGCATAGAGTTTTATGTATCTTAGTCGTATAATTCATAGCTTCAAGGTTTGATAACCCTAATACTAGGAGAGTATTAGTATTATTTGTAATAATAATATTAGAGCTTTTATTGTTAAAATTATATTGTTTTGTGTTTCTGAAGAATTCTTCGTATATTAAAGATTAGATTCCGCATAATCTTTTGTATTATCAAATAAAGTTTCTTAAACTAAGTTGTGTTAGATTTATCTAGCATAACTAAACCTTAAACAAGCTTAAGGAATTCAATCATTAGAAGTTAACTGGGATCAACAATTATCCATGGTTTGAACATAAGGATCATTTGGTGACGCAAACGTGTCTTTGCAATCATTGAATCAGTTAAAGAGAATAAGGGAATCAAATCATGTGTTCTTACGTCTGTCTGACATAAAGTATCAGAAAACGATTTGGATCGGGTATATCAAAGATACGAAAACTCAGGCAGTTGAAACGATTTACGAAAGCACAGGCTGCGTATGAAAGTATTTGTGCTTTCGTATGAAACCTTGGGTTTTTATATGTACGAAAATAAGTTTGAGATTTTGGCATTTTTAGTCCCTATCCTTTCTTTTGTATACTTTTGAAGTCAAAAATAAGTTTCAAAAACTCCCCCTTGGAGTGAAATCTTATTCCCAAGTAACTCTTTGAGTTATTTTAGCAGTTATAAATCCCGTTATTTAAAAAAATTATAACTCCCCCTTAAACAAATATCCATTTGAAATTTTTTTCTTTTTAAACAAAAATTTGTTCAAAAGATAGAAATTTTTGCATTTAATTTCACCTTTTTAATTTTCTGATGATGAAATGGCTAAAAAATTTATAACTCCCCCTCAATTAAATATCCAATCAAAGAACTTATTTCAGAGTTAGTTAATTTTGCAGTTTTGAACACACTTGAGAATATTTTTTAATGATAAAAATTTTATGACTCCCCCTTGAATAAATATCTAACTAAAGAACTTATTCAAGAGATTGTCATTTTTGCAGTTTTCAGCACACTTTGATTTTTCAAAGAATTTTTGAAAGATGATTTCTGTTTGTGAATGGAAATGATTACAAAACACATATTTTATCGGTGACAAATCTTTTTGACAAATGAATAACTCCCCCTTAGTTAATGATGAATTAAAAACATTTGAAAATCACAATTTGTGAAAACAACATTATTAACTGATAAGTTGGAGAAGATATGTGTTTGCATCATTTAAATTATATTTTTGTGTTTTTATGTTTTTCAAAATTTTCTTTTGTTTTTAATATTTGAACAGAAAATCATAATATTTTTGTGTGTGCTTTTTTATTTTTTCATTACACTTTTTAATTTTTATTTTGTTTTTTAATGTATTTACAAAGATTTTGATGTATGATCTTTCTTTTTCTAGAAGATAACTTTACAAGACGTTTCAACTATGTTGGAGTCATACATCGCATATGTAACACCCCCAAAAATCACAACGCAGCGGAATACTACATGGGGTGCTACTTCATAATACACAGCGCTAGATACAAGAGAACGACCTCTAAATGTGTCGTTTGTAAAACAATCTCGTTGATTTTCTGAAATCAAAATAATAGTTGTCCCATAATTGCATCACCATGAAAAACTTGAATGTAAAGACTCCAATGCACATCAAATAATCCAAGCATCTAATTCACCTGAGAAAAACATGCTTAAAAGTGTCAACATTAAAGTTGGTGAGTTCATAGGTTAGTTCAAATATGAATGTAAGTTTCAAATGAATGTATTTGTCCACTGTGTCATCACAGTACCATGTAAAAATCCCAAGATGTTTCAAGGAATGCATGACCAATGTTAATGTCCAACAAAAGTCAAAATCTTTTCCTAAAGATTTATTAAGAATGCAGGACCAATTTAATGTCACCTAAATGTTATTCAAAAAAAACTCGTATGTATTGTGTCACTATTATTCAAGGGCATAGTAAAATATTGCTCATGGAGTATAAAACAATGATTTCGATTTCCTCTAAGTTCATGGAACTGGCGACGTAGACTTGTATGTATGCCACTTTATTCAAGGCACCGTAAGAATGCTACGCCAGGTGTAGGTGCTTGCCTCCCTTGGAACACCGGGCAGTAATGATTGTTGGCCCCGCAGGCGTCAATCAAATCGTAATCCGACATGGTATAACGTTCGTTCCCAGTGATAGCTAGTCACCCGAACGGGGATTGTCAATCCCAAATAGATCTATCTTATAACATTCGCGCTTACCCTCCGAGTAATTAACAGTTCATGCAACTTAAGCTAATCCATAATCATTTCAAAAGTAAAGTATGCATTCGTGACCAAAAATGAAGTCAAAGTAATGTATCCCATAGCGAGCTATGTAAATGAGTATGTAAACCAATTTGTAAACAATCATGTAAATGCATTTGTAAACAAGCATGTTCTCACCCCAAAAATATATGTAAAACCAGGCTAAATCATAGGCTATAAAATTCACCTTGTTCAGTGAGACCACGAATCAAATAATCCAAATAAATCACAACGAATCTGCAACGATCTCGGCCACGACCTATAATTATGTCGCTCTATTATAATACTACGCTATTAACATACGATAACGATAGCGTTACATCGTGACGACGAAATCTATCATATTTTAATATGTAAGACATAATATATACATGTGATGAGAAAGTCAGCAGCGTCTTTAAACCATAACCCTGTGATATTATTATAGTGAATATAACTATTTTCGTCCAATCATAGCTTATGACGAATATTTACCGAAGTTACTATTTTAGAAGACCTCCGTTGTTTTAGAATCCGAACAATGTTCTTAAAATAATTAATTGAAATAATATATTAACCGACATTTAGTTTTGACCCGCTATATCTTAATTTTTATAACAGACAATCCTCGCGGCAAAGTAAAATGTTATTACGAACAACTATATCACATTTGGTGTTTCGCCGGAAGGCGGAAACGGACTCGAAAGTGCTCAAATCGCTTAATTAATAGATCTGTCAGATTTAATATATTAAAAATAACCTATTTTTCTATTAAAGTGTATATTCTGATTTCACTCCAGTTTCTTCGTTATTGGGAGTTAAAAGTCCCGTTTTATATCAAAACGTCCGTCAAAATATAATTTGTTATATTTTGTAAACCAAAGTCTGACTTTTCAAAGTCTCGAATCCCGAATCTCATGTTTCGTTTTCTGCTCACAATTATCCGTTACAAAACGCGCCAAAGTCCGTTTTTAGTTCAAAACTCGTCTAAACTATATCTAGTATCGCTTATACATTATTATCAATCTCGTTTTAAATATTAATATCACATTTTACTTAGACGTCGCAAGTTTAAACAGATTTCATCACATATACATTTTATCGATAATATAAACGAAATAATCGAATACTTTTAAATTAAACGCACCCTTTTTCGGTGTCAACACAATCAAACGCACCCGTTTCGGTGTCACAATATCAAACGCACCCATTTCCGTTGCAAACCAAACCCGACCAAACAACCCGACGCCCCGGCTGTCCCACAGCCTAACCCGACACCCCGTCGTCGGTTGTTAACCCACAACCCGACCGCACCCTTTGCGGCTGACCCGAAACCCAAACCAACCCAAACCCGACGCACCCCGTGTGGTGATAAACCACGAAACCAAACGTACCCCGGCTGTTTGACAGCCAACCCAAACATCCCCCGGCTGTTAATGACAGCCGAACCAACAAACACACCCTCATCGGTTGTTAATAAAACCCAAACCAAACGCACCCTGGTGCGATTTAAAACCCAAGCCAAACGCACCCACCCTTGTGGTGCGGCTGAAAACACAAACCAACGCACCCTATTTGGTTTGAGAAAGACCAAAGGCACCCCTCTTGTGCAAACCAGAAAACCAAACAGACCCTAGGCTGTCAAGAACAGCCAAACGCACCTGCTTCGGTGCTACTAGAAAACCCGACGCACCCTAATCTACTTACCCGCAACCCAACGCACCCTGGCTGGTGCTAAACTTACACCGAACGCACCCCTGCTGGTGCCCAACCGAACCAACGCACCCTATCTTGGTGTTTTTACCCGGACCAAGCGCACCCGTTGGGCGGTGACTGTTAAACACACAACCACGCACCCTAATCTTGTTAATAACCCAAAAATAAACCCTCCTAGCTGCTGACCCGGGAACCACAACCAACAACACACCCTTTTCAGGTGGCTGTCCCGCCACACGCACCCTCGTGCTGCCACCCCCTTGGCTGTCCAACAGCCAAACGCACCCTACCTGTGAACCTGCTAAACCACGCGCCCCTTGGTGGTTTCACCGTCAACAAACACCCTTTTGTGGTGTTATAACAAATCCAATCGCACCCTTGTTGCCCGAGAACGAAACCAACGCACCCTATGGCTCGTATCTTCGACCGAACGCACCCTTGGTGCATTAAAATAAACCAAACGGACCCTTGAGGTGTGGCTGCCAACCTACGAAACCGGCGCACCCGTTTGGTGGTTGTCCCAACCAAACACACTCTTTTCGGGTTAAGACCAAACCAAACGCACCCTGGTACTTGTCTCATGCTAAACCAACAAACCCCCATGGCTGCGAACAACACCAATGCACCCTTGTTGGCTATGAACCCAAAACCAACGCACCCTTTGGTGTGTTACCACAAACCCGACGCACCCTCATGGGTTTGAGACCCAACCCGACGCACCCTTGGCTGTTTTAATACAAACCAAACGCCTCCTTGCTGCTGCCAAATAAACCACGCACCCTTTTTGGGTGTTATGAACCATACCGAACGCACCCCCTTCTGATAAACCCGCAACCAAACGGACCCTAGTGGTGTTAACCACATAACGAACACACCCTTGTGGTGTGGTGATGATGACGATGCGATGAGGGTGACGGTGGTGATAGTGATGGGGTGGAGGTGGTGGTTTCGGTGTGGGGAGGCAGCGGGGTGGTGTTGGTTATAATGATGGTGGTGGTGGTGACAGCGGGTGGCGGTGGTGGTTTCGGTGGCAGAGGTGGCGCGTGGCGGAGAGTGAGTATGGGGATCGGGTAGATCCGTTGATGAGGATCACATTTGGTGTTCGCCGAAAAAGTTTTCCGGTGGCCGGAGGTGGTGGCAGGCGGCGGTGGCCGGATTTGGAGAGAGAGAGAAGTGATGAAGATGTGTGTTATGTTTTTGTTATAAATGAATAAAATTGTATAAACTTTTATTTATATATAAAATTTTAATATGAAATTGTAAAGTGAATAATAGTTTAGGGTTAAAAATGTAACTTTTTCGCGTTCTCAACAAACGCTTTTAATTAAATTGCTAAGTATTTTATTAAATATTTTTATTTAATAAAACGTGATAATTAAATATAATTTAATTATTTTTGTGTTTCTAAAATCTTGCGAGGGCATTTCAGTCACCTTCTGACTGTTTTCGGGTCTCGGTCAAAACTAAAAAGTTGTCAGGAATGTCGTTTTACATCAAATTGCTTTAGAGTCCGAATAATGAAAACGTGCTTTAGATGGTCGTTCTTATAAGTCAAGCCAGACCCTAAAAGTCAAAGGGTAAAATCGTCATTCAAAATTTTGAAAATTCTCGGATGTTACAGTACCTACCCCTTAAAGAAATCTCGTCCCGAGATTAAATTTGTGTTATCCGATTGTGTGACCAAGGAAAGACTTAAGGTTTAATAAACTCGTTCTAAACAAGACGCTGATAACTTTATTCAGCAAAATTCGGTGTTTCTACACTTCTCAATCTACCAAAAATTTTGGCTAGGTTTGTCCAGGATATTTAATCCATCAAAATGGGTATCTCAAAATATATCATTACAGATCTTATGACTGGTATAACCGCGTTATAGGGAAAGTCTCATTATAGTGAAAACCTCAAGAAGAAGGTGTAGTCGCGTGAGTATGTTTGTATAAGTTTCTAAATGTCCGAGGACGGAGTCTCGTTTCTACTATCTGTAACTTCTTGTTTGCAAGCATGAAACATTTGAATAAGGTCAAACCTATCAACTCTAGCTTGTTTCTCAAACATAGATTTAAGCTCTTGCAGCATGTCATATGGTGCATAGTTTTCAAATTGTCTTTGAAGTTCGGGAGACATGCTACCAAACATAAGACATGCCACTTCATTATGACAATCACATTGTGCATTCCAATCCTCTAATTCATTATTTGGAGCATTAGTAGCAGGAGCAGGGGTCATAGGTTTTTCCAACACGTTGAGTTTCTTTTTAACTCAAAGGACAATCCTTAGTTGACAAAACAAATCATTGAAATTAGATCTAGAAAGTTTTTCTCTTTTGAGCATCAACCTGAAAGCCGAATGGTTTATGTTTTGAGCAAGTAATGCCATCTACAAAACATATAAAAGTTCAAAAATTTAGTATTTTCGATAAAACTCCTTAAAATAAAATTAACTACCCATGTTTAAACATATAAACAATTAATTTTCTAAAGGCCAGGATCCTAATGACATACCACCAGCACATCAGTTGATCTGCTAGTAATGGTGTATTCAAATGTAATTATTGCAACACAAGTGCAATTCTTATATCATGATGGACTTACTTATTACTCTTATAAACAAGCAAATAGTGTTAAGTAAGCATGTTTCATCCCATCTATGCCTTGAGCTTAAGGATCTCACCAGCTTAACTCGATTAAGTCTCTCAATAAAGAATTGTGATTATAACACCAACGTATCACAAAGAGTGAATGATCACCTTAGGTTTAAATTTACCTACATCTCACGTAGAGTAAAAGGCGATTGCAAGTGTTCTTACAATTAGGTGGCAACGTCTTAATTTCAAAGGGTATAATTTTGACAAATAACGTGTATCTCAAATATGTACGAAGAAGCATGCATACATCTTTATATCATATGTTTTAATATAACTTTACTCAATTAATTTTTTTATTATAGTATATCACTAAATTTTCTATACCAACATGTGTATAAAATAGTAACAATACACTTTTAATCAAATTGACGATCCAACATGTTTTCAAACCTAAAGAAGTACAATATTTATCATGGAAAAAGATTAAAAAATGACCAAACCCTATATCGTACCCTGCATGTGTCAAAAGACACAAGTTCTTCGGATAATTACCTCATATGCCGAAGCATGTAGTGGCACGGGAAAAGATTAAAGGTCACTCAAACCCTAGACCATTTGCTATTACTATGTAGCTGCAAGAACTTTTAGGAGAAAATTATAGAGTATGGTTTCGTAACAAGGTGGGGCAAAACCTTAAGCCTTGTCACAAGAACCTTGAACCTTTATACAAGTCTCGCAAGTAAATAGTTCAAAGAAAAGTTCGTCATTGATAAAATTGTAGATCTTTAGTTTAGAAAAACACATTATAAGCTAATTGTAATGCAAGTCTCATCGTGGGAAGCCTAGTAAGACCATGTTTATCAGATTTAATCTAAACCCGAGTTGACACATAAGACTTCGCAAATAATAGCCTATAATAAATCAAGCTTCATAGTTTTTAGTTATGTTTATATTTTTTCAAAAAACCCTTTGTTTTTACATGAGTCACAACTTATAAAAACAAATGTAAACAACTAAAACACATAAAAATTATCGAACCAATTAACAATTAACGTATACATGCAAATCATAAACCGATGACAACCTAATTAATGACCAACCAGGGATGATATATATATATATATATATATATATATATATATATATATATACTTAAATAAAGCTCCCGGTTCTTGATGGAAGTCGGACCACATACATTGATAAAATCGATTGCGTAAGCCTTATACAAGTATATATCACTGATAACGCTCCAAATATACATAAAATATCCCTTAAAAATACATTAAATTTATATGTTAATGCATGAAATATTACAAAGTTTGCTTGTTTGTTGTGTAATAATTGTTTCAGGACCAAGAATGAAGAAAAGGACTAAACGTGCAAAGAAATCCCGTTAAATGCACTAACGGTCGTTATGAGAAGAATTTAGAAGAGAATCTAATGAATAATTAATGAACAAGGCCAAAGTGCGGCGCACTTACCCTAAGTGCGGCGTACTTCACAACGAAATAAATGTCATTTAATTAAACACCAAGTGCGGCGCACAATTTTCCTTGTGCAGCGCACTTCTCCTGCAGTTACTCCAAAATCATAAATGATTGCAATGATTGTGCAACCTTTCACTCCCCTATTTTCTCCAACTGATGCACCATCTTTACCCATAAATATGCCATGAAATTCAGGGCTAAGGGCATCTCATTCTTCATTCTAATCATCTCTAACACACACAACTCATTTGTGATCAAGAATAGTAGTTAGGAAAGTGTTCTAGTAGAATTGTTGAAGAATCAAATTGTTCTTCATCATATTCCAGGTTATAATCGAAGGAAGTTGTGGTTTGGTCTCAGAAGGGTGTGTTAAGAAGTTGTTATAGTGGTTATAGTTGAATTTCCAAGTTGTTATAATATCAATTTGAAAGAAAGTTCATGTAGCAGTAAACCATTTTGCTATTTGAGTTTGGTATAAACATGTTTCCCTACTTTTATATTATGAATTCTGAATTGCTCATGCTTGTTATGTGTTTTGAATTGATAAATATGGAGTAGTTTAACATGTTTGTTTAGGGATCATGAGGGAATTATGGATTAAACTTGGATAAACTAGTGAATTTTGGAAATTATCAATATGAACTTGATGTTTTTACACTTGGACTTATTAATCATCATTCTAGTCCGGATATAGGTCGAAAGACTCTGGCTAAATGTTTGATTTCCAAGTTGTTTGTTTATGACAACTAGATGCTAGCCTTGTGAGGATTGGCTAACAAAATGATCATTAACCAAGGGTAAAAGGGTTTAACGCTTAACCTCATGTCTAACGAACTTGGTTAAGAAAGTTCATATTCCTATTTCCCAAACTTGAATCGAACTTAAAGCATTTTTGTAATCAAAAGTAAAGGCCGAAAGGATTTTTGATTATAATAAATAGACAATCGTTTTAGTAAACTACCCGTTTCTTTAATCGATTATACTTTAATTCTTGAACCGTTATCCATCCAAGTTTATCCATATTTGTTTTCGTACCCCCAAACAACACCATTTTATATCTTGAAGTACCTTAAAATCTTTAGATCGTGACAGTCTATAAGATTTACCCTTTTCGTAATATAGTCGACTCTTTTTAGAATTACCAGTCCCGTGGAACGACCTGGTCTTACCCTAAACCTATACTATAAACGGGGGTTTATACTTTACCCGTGTGTTAGTTAGAAATTGGATAAAACTAGTATTATAAATTTAAAGCTTTATTAACACATCAAAGTTTTTGGCGCCGCTACCGGGGATTGATTTCATTCTTGAATTAGTCATTTTTATATTACAAATTAAAAAATTTCAAAATCATCGTACAGTTTTCTGGCAAACTGGACCCATTTTTCACCGAAAGTGCGCCACACATAACCATTTTGCGCCGGTTTTTTGCAAAAACTCAGAAGTACGCCGTACTTCTAGTGTCCCTTTTACAAAACAAAACAAGTTTTTCAAAGGAAAAGAAAATCAAAACCAAAAACCCCAAACCCATAAACTGTAATCTGACCATTTTGAAAATGTGGAATTTATACCTTGTGTTCATAATTGTCAAAATCTTGTATTATAGCATCTTGTATATTAAAATGAGAAAAATCAAAAAGAACTATTTGATAGCTTGCTTGTTTAAAATTTTAAATGCCTACACATGTCTCTTATTTGCTAAATGTTGCTTATTTGACTTTGACCTCATGCAAAATAAAAACAAAAATAAAAACTTCAAAAGAATTAAAGAATTTTATAAAATGATAAATGTGCTTAAAAACTTGATAGTTGCTATGTTTAATAGATATTTAAGAAATAATAAAAATAAACACAAAAATGCTAAAACTAAAAATTTTAAAAGTCTTAAAACTCAGAAAGTACGCCGAACTTTTTATAAAGTGCATTGCACTTTCCTAGCTAAAACCAAACAGAATGCTTGTTTCTTCGTTTTTGAACGAAAATTGCTTGAATTTAAAAATGCTATATGTTTGTTGATAATGTGTAAATGTAAAAAGGTATTATTA
>BQNB010141263.1:0-17295 GCA_026074375.1 Tanacetum coccineum
AAGGCTTTCAAACAAGACGAGGACAAATATGTTAATAACATAATTCACCTTGAAGCTAAAAACAAAGATCTTGAGAACATAGTTTGTAAAATGGGCAAATCAAGTCAAACTCTTCGTATGCTTACAAACGAACAAAGCTTGTATCAGGATAATAAACAAAAAATGGATTTGGGATGTACGGATCCTTGTCCTCTTGGTCAAGCTATTGCATGTCATCCTAAATTGTATTATCCTGAAGTTCTTGGCCTACACTAAGTGAAACCGGATGTGCATGACACTGAGGAAATTCTTAATGATGCAGAAGAGAGTCAAGTCAAAATGAAAGAAAAACAATTTCAATTTAACTATGATAACATGAACAATCTTTATGATATGTTTGTTCCTCAAATGGAACTTTCTCTTGAACAAGAATATTTTGCAGATCCTTCTACTTCTAATGTATCTTCTAAGTCAAGCAAGGAGATATCGGATTCACCAATTCCAAAAATGCCAAACGAAAGTAAATTGTTAAAACTATTGGAAAAAATGGATAACGCAATTTGGGCATTGCGTGAAAGGATTGATAAAACTCTTTTAAAAGATACTCAAAGAAGATGGATATCTGATAGTCAAAATGAATTAAGAGAGTTTAACAAAACTAATGTAATTCCGATGCCAGTATCTTTGTCAAAGAGTTCAAAAGAACTTCAACAAGAACTCACTGAAGAAGTACATGAGATGTTAAATATTTTTGAGTCAATGGAAAGAAAAGTTGATAGAACATCAAAGGAAAATGAAATTTTACAAAATAAGATTGATCAACTCTTGGAAGCAAACATAGCTAATGATGTTAGGAATCTTGTCATGCAGTCTTATGTGGAAATTAAGAACAAAAAAGAGATTGAACGGTTTTTAAAAGAGTCAAAAGATGGTGATAAGTTTTGTAATGATGTTGTTGAAGTCAAAGAAAGGTGTCAAAACAAATTGTTCAACTTGAAAAAGATTTTGCCAAACTTTAGGCACAAAGCATTGCTTTTGAAATCGCACTTCAACACAAAACTCAAAAAAATAAATCTTTGAAAACATTGCAAAAATAAAATGAGGATTTTATGGCATCATTACAAATTAAAAATGCTCATTCGAAACAAACTTACAAAGATTTGTTTGAGTCATATCAAAGTTTAAGGGTTGAAACCATTCAATGTGATAATGTCAAAATAAAGTTCGATTTTGATAAGATAGAAACTCAAAACATTAAGTTAGAACATCAGGTGGCTTAATTACTTAAGGAAAATGAACACTTGAAGTTGACTTACTAAAACTTGTTTGATTTAATCAAAAAGTCACGGGTTCAAACAAAAACATCAAATGTCACACAAAAATGAGGCAGAAAATTTGAATGTCTCAATTGTTTGAATTTGCATAAACAAAGTTTAATAACATTTTGGGAAAGATTGAATTATTCAAAAAGAATCAATTTGATTCCTTTCCAAGTTTAAATGTTGATTGCAATAGTTCTAAACTTGAAATGGAATCGGAGGAGAAAAAAAATCTTTTTGAAAACAAAACATGTGTTCTTCAAACAAAGGTTAACGAGCTTGAAAAGGTGTTAGCTCAACAGACAAAAAATTTTGAGAATGCAAAGATTGAATTATTTAAAAAGGAATAGGGGGAGAAAAAAATCTTTTTGAAAGCGAAGCATGTGTTTTTTAAATAAAGATTGTTGAGCTGAAAAAGACTTTAGCAAAATAAACAAAAGAAAATTTTGATTTGTTGATGAAAATTGATAATTTTAAGAATGCTTTCGCTGATGAAGTAAAAAGGGCAACAATTGGGAAATTAACTGCTTTTGATGAAGAAAACTATGATTTTGGATCAAAGGTTACTCATCTCAAAAGATCATTGCTCAAAAGTCAAAAGATTTTGATGATGTCAAGTTTGAATTGTCGAACAGAACAGCTAAATTCGAAGCGTATTTTAAAAAACTTGAAAATACGAAAGTTGTTCTTGAACGACAATTGATTCGTAAAGTTGATGATTCTAAAGCTGAAAAGGATAATTTTTTGAAAGAAATTAATCATTTGAGAGCTCAACTTGAAAATCTGAGAGGAAAGTCTGTGGAAACTAAGTTTGATAAACCTTTGATTTTGGGAAAACCACCTGCTAATAAACTTTTGATAAATTCTCAAAATTCAAAATCATGGTTTACTCCTAAAGTTGTTGTGCAAAAGGATTTGTCAAAACTAGTCACTACACAGTCTTTGCCTAAAAATGAAAAAGATCGGTTTTAGAAACGAATTGCATCTTTAAAATCAAAATTAGCATCACAAGATCTTCGTTCATGTCAAAAAGAATACCATGAGTTGAGAACTTCATATAATGCTTTAAAAGTAAAGTTTGATTCTCTTAACCGGATAAAAAGGAAAACCAATGTTTCAAAATCTTCAAAACCTAAAGTAAGTGTTTCAGAAAAGGTTCACACGGGTGAATCCTCAAAACCATTTTTAGAAGGGTTTCTTAGTTTACAACCTATTCTTTGCAAGCATGTAGGAAGTTTTCTAAGAAATCTCAAACGTTTGAAATATCTACTCCTCAAAAGGATATTAAGACAAGTGCTTCAAATGCAAAGAATCAATCTTTTCAAACATCACACTCTCGTTTTACACCGGTAAAACAAGTGTGGAGGTCTTCTAAGGAATCTTAAACATTTGAAACACCAGCTACACAAAAGGTTTTAAAGAAAAGTACTTCAAGAGAAAGGAATCAAGTTTTTGATACTCCACACTCTCGTTTTACACCGGTAAAACAAGTGTGGAGACCAAAGCAAAGTCGTTCAAACTCTTTGAAATATTCCTAAACAGAAATGCTTTTGATGCAAAACAAGAATGACTCGGCTTTGAAAAACAAAAACAGTGGAAGATTTTCAAATGGTTCATAAACGAATTTTCAGAATGTTACACCAAATGTTAATAACAAATGAAAATCTTCTTCGTCAACAAGATTTAAAATTCCTCAAGAAACACCGAGTTTCAATAGTCAATGGAAAATCAAAAGGACTTTTAAATCTCCGTTGATTCCACGAGAGTTGTTTTCAAATGAAACACCAGTTTCAAGCCCTCAGTGGAACTCAACGTCTTTACATCAACTTGACTCAACTTTTAAATGGTTTTCAAAACTTGGCAAAGCCGTTAGCACCGTGCTTAAATGGGTTCTAAAAGTTGTTATCTAAATTCGATTTCACAATCGTTTGTAATCAAATGTCAGATTGTAACCCGTGCCTTAAATAAAAGGAAAATGTACACTTCAATGAGTTTATCCTTCATAAGGAAAAGAGAAATATTTTCGGTCTTGGGCTATTCAAATAAAGCATTCAAAGTTTTGTAGTTTAAATCAATGGTTTGTAATTACATATCATATAACAACTCGATTTTCAAATAAAAGGAAAGTGTACGCACAAGTGCGCATTACCTTCAAAAGAAGAGAAATCTTCTTGTTTTCGAGCATATTTTTTCAATAACTTTTCAAACGTTTGCTCAAAACAATGACTTTTGATTATTTTCGATCAGAACTCGGTTTTAAAGATAAAAGAAAGTGTACGATTCAATGCGCTTTATCTTAAAAAGAAGATAAATCTTCTTTGTCCTCAACAATTTTTTAATCAAAAAAAATTCTTTCAAAAGTTTGCTCGGGACATACAACTTCTAAATAAATGTCAGCTCAGGACTCGTTCTTCAAGTAAAGGAAAGTGTATATCTTTGTACATTTATCTTCACAACGGGAAGCTTACAACTTCTCGGACTTGAGCTATTTCATTAAGATATTCAAAATCTTGAGCTCAAGTAAAAGTTTTCAAATAGGTTGAACATAAATTTTCAAGAATTATTCAAAACAAGATTTTTCAAAATCTTTCAAAGTGTGTGTTCAACACCCCCTTCCTCACTAAATCATTTGATTTACATCTACTTTTGAGGGGGAATTTTTCAAAACCAAGCATTTAATGTTGAACATAATTTTTAAGAATTCTTCAAAAAGAGTTTTTCAAAATCTTTAAAATTATGTATTCAACACTCCTTTCCTCGCTAAATCATTTGATCTATTTTTGAGGAGGAGTTTTTCAAAACAAGTAGTGTTTGGGCATAATTTTTCAAGAATTTTTCAAAGATAATTCAAAATCTTTCAAAATAATGTGCTCAACACTCACTTTATCCCTCAATATACTTGTGGTGTCTTTCAAAGTGAAGTGTTGTATTATTGAACAGGAGTATAATGAAAAAAAAATTTAAACAAAAGAAAAGATTTTCATGTCAAAAATAGTTGTTGTCAAGTATATCGACAAGCGCGTCAGCGATCTAAGTTGTATCCGTTCTAGGGTATTCAAAAGCATTGTTTGCATCGTTCAGGTTGCATCCGTTTCAGAGTATTCAAAAACCATCGTTAGCGGCTTAGTGACGATCCATTTTAGATATAGATACACTTGGCACAACTAGTTTTTCAAATTTGTTTAAAACATTCAAAAATGTTCCAAATAATAATCATGCAATATCCGTTTTCTCCCATATGCTTTCAAAAACTCATATAGCTATTTTAATCTATTGATATAAAAAATATCATATGGTATGCTATTTTTGAGGGGGGGGGGAATGTGATTAAAATATGATCAAGAAAGTTAAATGCCTTGAGTGTATGGAATAACAAAGTGATCTAAAGACTCAAAGTGCAATCAACTCTTACCTCCATGTGCAAAACAATTTTGAATATCGATGCACATGTGTAGGGGGATCATTTCAAAAAGTATGAAACTCTCAAAGTGTTAAATTTTTTGATTTATATCAAACACTTTGATTGATTTTCAAATGGTTTTACAGTTCTGATCTTGATACCCAACAACCAACTACCTAACGATGATCAAGGAAGTAATAATGTAGTAAGGTTAGGTATCATCCCATGATCCAACTAGAACCGAGGAGATCTACCCAGGGACATTCTATATATAGAATAGAAGTCCTTAGGTTTGATGGAGTTGAATGTGAATGGGAATAATGTCAACTAAGGCATCCGTTATCATCGAAATAATCACAACATGATGATAGTAATGACGTCTTGGAAAACATTAAAGGGGTTGAAGAATAAAAAAGAAAATATTTGTAAAGGGTGAAAAGAAAGAAGCCCTCCACAAAACTTAGGAAGAAACCGGGTCAATACATAATCTATCGGATATCACAAAGATGATATCTGGTATTGAAGAAAGACGTCATGGACCTAGTGATGCAATGCACAACCCTTCCCAGCTACTCAAGATTCTATCAAAATAATTCTTGTTTCATTGTCACGGAGATTAAATACATAATCAATTGACATCTCACTCTGAGATTGTTGATATTGAAAAGGTGGCAGTCTGTTCCAGCCTCCGATCAGTAAAACCAAAATGCACTTATTAAGTCTAGAGCCGAATGAGATCATATCATCAAATCCCACATAGGATACAAAAGTACATTTGTATTAAACATTAAAGATACAAAAAGTACATGAGTCACTTATATGTCTATGTGAATTGCATGTCTTTGTGACATTGCCAGGACATTCAAGAGTGATACTCAAATTAAGTATTTCACAATGATGAATGGAAATCCTAACAGTGCTAACATCAAGCCAACATTGAACGTAGATCATTAATTTTAAAATGATTGTTTAATGATTCAAATAAGGGTTAACTAGTGATCTAAGTGATTTAGTAGTTATTGTGTTATTTTGGAATTTGTTTCCAAAAAACACAAACAACATTTCCTTGATTTACTCAAGTGAAGTGTTGGATTACCCAGATCACATACGATGTCACAAGATTGATAGGGGAGATTGTTACTACTCTTACATTGCTACATTTATCTCAAACAACAATCAAGGGGAATAAATGTGTACATTTGAGACTTAGTTGACTTTGATGTATACAACATTTAGGACTTAATTAACTTTGCTGTTATAATTTTAACTTCTATGGGATGTTTTATGTGAAGTATGTACAACAATGATAATAACATCTCTACCTTTCTCAAGAAAGTACACCATTGTATACATGACTTCATAACTCATATTCAAAGTTCAAAGATACACTTCCGCAACTCTGATAAATCAAAGAACTTCCTCAAATCATCAAGCTGTTGATCAAGACAAAAGTTCTACGTGAGGAAGATTGTTATATGTTAAGAAAAGTATGAGTATGTTGGTCAGAAGCTTCAAAATACAAATCAAGATAGATTCACGATAAGTATGTTGGCAAAGCAATGATGATATGAAAAGATCTCAAAGGCAAAGATGAAGGAAAATGAAAAGATCAAGATCAAGATCACAAGAGCATGATTGGAACGAGACCACTATTACACAACAAGACTAAAGACAACGAGCATTAAAGATCAAAGATCAAAGGTCACAAGAGAGATCTCAATGATCATCCCTTTAGGGGGAGATTGTTAGGAATATAAAGTGTTGATCATTAATGTAATCAAAAAGAGATCTCAATGATCATCCCTTAAAGGGAGATTGTTAGGAATGAAAAAGTGATGATTTTATTAAGATAAGAGTCTTGTAATAAATAGTGAAATAATAATGTGTAATAGGTTAGGTGCAAGGCTCGTGACTAAAATGTAGTCATGAGACCCAGCTAAATAGCCAAAGGCTAAAAGCCAAGAGCTAGTAGCTCACCTTGTAAATGGGTATAAATACCCCTCCTACCTCACTTGTTGAGGTGATGCTTCTAATCTAATTCTCATAATACAAAAAGTATCAGTCACTTTCATAATATCGTAAGATAGGCTCGTAGTATAGTTTTTGGAACCTTGATAAGGTAGAAAGGCCCAAGGCCCCATGGTAAGCCCATTAAGGGTCCATGGCCGGCAAATGATGTATTTATACCCCTCGGGGGGGGGGAATGTGATTAAAATATGATCAAGAAAGTTAAATGCCTTGAGTGTATGGAATAACAAAGTGATCTAAAGACTCAAAGTGCAATCAACTCTTACCTCCATGTGCAAAACAATTTTGAATATCGATGCACATGTGTAGGGGGATCATTTCAAAAAGTATGAAACTCTCAAAGTGTTAAATGTTTTGATTTATATCAAACACTTTGATTGATTTTCAAATGGTTTTACGGTTCTGATCTTGATACCCAACAACCAACTACCTAATGATGATCAAGGAAGTAATAAGGTAGTAAGGTTAGGTATTATCCCATGATCCAACTAGAACCGGGGAGATCTACCCAGGGACATTCTATAGATAGAATAGAAGTCCTTAGGTTTGATGAAGTTGAATGTGAATGGGAATAATGTCAACTAAGGCATCAGTTATCATCGGAATAATCACAACATGATGATAGTAATGACGTCTTGGAAAACATTGAAGGGGTTGAAGAATAAAAAAGAAAAGATTTGTAAAGGGTGAAAAGAAAGAAGCCCTCCACAAAACATAGGAAGAAACCGGGTCAATACATAATCTATCGGATATCACAAAGATGATATCTGGTATTGAAGAAAGACGTCATGGACCCAGTGATGTAATGCACAACCCTTCCCAGCTACTCAAGATTCTCTCAAAATAATTCTTGTTTCATTGTTACGGAGATTAAATATATAATCTATTGACATCTCACTCTGAGATTGTTGATATTAAAAAGGTGGCAGTCTGTTCCAGCCTCCGATCACTAAAACCAAAATGCACTTATTAAGTCTAGAGCCGAATGAGATCATATCATCAAATCCCACATAGGATACCGTGTGGTAATCCGGCGATTTATACCGTGTGGTAATCTGGCGATTTATACGTACTTGTATACGGCGATTTATATATTTTTCTTAAGGTGATTTATACGTTACACTTGGGTGACTTATACACTTAGCTAATGAGATTTATACCATATTAACTTAGAGATTTATACGGTTTTTCTGTGATTTGTAAAATCCCGTGAAGTGTTCAATTAATTTCTTAGTTTTATCAACAATTGTAAAATCCTATGTAATCTTAAGACTCATTCACTTAAAACAAACAACAATTTAACACAACAACCTCTAATCACTGATTGATCAAAAAGTTATCTTTTCTCAGTTAATCAATCAATTCAAAATGACAACTCTAGCATAATTCATGATCATTGCCGGTGCGGGCAACCGTCCTCCCATGTTGGAGAAATCTTTGTATGACTCTTGGAAAAGTCGTATGGAATTTTACATGGAGAATAAGTACAATGGAAGAATGATTCTTGACTTAGTTCAAAATGGTCCACTTGTATGGCATATTGCTGTTCAAGAGGATGGTACTACTAGGAAAAAGACTTATGCTGAACTTTATGCTACTGAAAAGCTTCAAGCAGATTGCGATTGCAAAGATACCAATATCGTTTTTTAATGTCTTCCACCGGATTATGCTATTGTGAATCATCATAAAGTTGCAAAAGAGATATGGGACAGAGTTAAGCTTCTTATGCAAGGGACGAATTTATCATTACAAGAAAAGGAGTGTAAGTTGTTTGACGAGTTTGATAAGTTTTCATTTGTGAAAGGTGAAACACTGTATCAGTACTACTAGAGATTTGCTCAACTAATCGATAACATGAATTTTATCAATATGTCAATGAGACCAGTTTAAGTAAATACAAAGTTCCTGAACAGTCTTCCACCAGAATAGAGTAAGTTTGTGACGAATGTAAAGTTTGCAAGAGATTTGCATACAACAAACTATGATCAATTGTACCCATATCTTGAACAACATGAGATACATGCAAATGAAACTCGCTTGATACGTGAATGATACCAAGATCCTCTTGCATTTGTTGCTAACTACCATCAATCACCTTCTTAACTCAACAGCTATCATTCTTAATGCAGTCCTACACAGTTTCCTCAACAAACAAACATGGTTCCACAAGTTCACCCTCCTTAACCATACTCACCAATGTATCCACCACCTCATCCATCACAACTATAAATCAGTCATTCATCTATTCCACCATCATAACAATATCAGTCTCATCAAACCTCATTTGTTCTACAAATTGCTTACAACTCACCTCAACTTTCAACACAACCATTGACTGAGTTCCCTCAAATGGACTCAGGTCTTGCTGTTCTTGTGTTTAATCAAATAGATGATCCAATTGCCTGTCTCAATAAGGCAATAGCTTTTCTAATAGCAGTAGCCTCTTCAAGGTTCCCTTCAACCAACAATCAACTTAGAACTTCCTCTAATCCGAGAAACTAAGCCACTATTCAAGACGACGGGGTTACTGTGCAACAAGTTTAAGGGAGGCAAGGACAAAGTTATGCTGGTAATAGCTATAAGGGTAATGCTATTAGTTCTGGGGGAAATAATGCAGGAGGGCAGGCAAGGGTGATTAAATGTTATAATTGTCAAGGTGAAGGACACATGGCTAGGCAATGCACTCAGCCAAAAAGGCCTAGGAATGTTGCATGGTTTAAAGAAAAGGCAATGTTGGCTGAAGCATAGGAAGCTGGATAAATTTTGGATGAAGAACAACTAGCATTTCTTACAGATCTAAGCATTCCAGACGGTCAAGCTACTCAGACTACCATTCCAAACATTGCTATTTTCCAGACTGAGGATCTTGATGCTTATGATTTTGACTATGATGATGTCTCTAATTCAAAGGCGGTTCTGATAGCTAATCTTTCCAATTATGGTTCAGAAATTATCTTAGAGGTACCTTATTTTAAACCCTATCATACTGATATAGATAATCAATGTGTGCATGCAATGCAAGGTTTTAACAAACACCAGTTGTTGATTTTACAGATAATGAGATATTATTTCATACTCTCGATATTTGTAAGAAACGCAACAGGCAGCTGTTCAAGATACTAATTTGTATGCACAACAAGATTCAATGATTTTATCTGTGATCGAACAAATGTCAGAACAAATGATTAATGTTGTAAATAATTGGGAAAAGGCTAATCAGGAAAAGAATAATGAATCTTTAACTGCTGGGCTCGAGAGATATAAAGAAAGAGTCAAAACTTTTGAACAACATCTTAATATTGATTTAAGCACACGTGAAAATTGATTTATTCTCAAATGGATGATATGATTAAGGAAAAGCTTGCAATTAAGTAGCAAATTGACTCACTTGAACAAAATCTTTCAAATCAAATCAAAGAAAAGGAATCTTTATTGCAAACATTTACGGTTTTCAAAAACAAATCCAAAGAAAAAGAAAGTAAATATTTAGATAAAGAAATTAATTTAGAAAAGAAGATTAAGGAATTGGATAATATTGTTTACAAAGTGGGTCAATCTGCTCAAACAGTGCACAAGTTAACAAAGCCATAAGTTTTTTATGATGACACTCACAAACAAGCTCTTGGTTATAAAAAAATCCGTTTTATCTCAAGAAAGATCAGCGGATTAAGCCGACCTTGTATGATGGTAGTGTTATATCTAGTCAACATGTTGGTTGTCCTATGATTGATGATGAAGAAACATTGATTTTAGAAGAAGTAAGTCGATCCAAGATGCTTGCAAAACAAAACAACCAATGTCAAAAGAAAGGAAAGTTAATACTACTTCAATTAATTATGTTGAGTTAAATCGATTATTTGAAGATTTTGGTAAACGTTTTGTTCCAGAACAACAATTGTCTGATGAACAAGATTCTGGTTACAAACTTCACACTCTTGACCAATCTGCTTCGTCTCCTATCAAAATGGAGGATCCTCGGGAAATTCCTAAGGTAAGTCTGGTTAATACAAGCCTTAAAAAGCTTAAATAAAATCTTGGCCAATTTGACACTGTGGTGAAAAAGCGGATTACACCTGATGCTATAACAGAAAAGGAATGGGGTATGAACACACTTAACAAAAAAAAAAGAAAAATCAGTTTTTCTAGAAAGAAATAATTCATTATTAAAGACCTTAAAAAGACATATTAATGTTTTTTTGAGAAGATCTTTTAAATGGTGTAACAGAAGTATAAACATTTAGACAAACAGTGTTTTGAAATTCATAGAACAGACTTTTTCTTAACAATGATCGACTCTTACAAAAAATCATGTCTCAAGATGTTATGATATGTGTGATGAATTCTACTGATGCTTTTGATAATGTGAATGTTGAAATGCATAGTAGGGGGGGGTGATCCATTGTGTGAAGTGTTTGGATCTTGATGCTGATCTTTTGAACAAACAAGATGCGTTTAATGATCTTTCAAAAAGTTAATCACAACTTGAAAAACATTGCATTTCTCTTGAGTTAACAATGCAACTTAATCAAGAAATTTTTTAAAAGGATTCATTAAGTAATAATCAAAATGCTCTTGAAATCCGAAATACTTTGAAAATAATGATTTGAAAGATCAGCTACAAGCTAAAGACACTACAATTTATAAGTTGAAGGAACATATCAAATCAATAAGAGAAAATGACAAGGAAGAGAAAGTCAAACATGAAATGAATGAAATTGAGACCATAACCATTGAACTGGAGCATAGTGTGGCCAAATTACTTTATGAAAATAAGCGTTTGCATAAAGAAATTAAGCATTTGAAAAAGATTTATAAAGATCAATTTGACTCAATTAAAAAGACACGTGCTCTTTCTAAAGAACAATGTGACTATTTGATTTCTCAATTGAACTCTAAATCTATGGAAAATACGGATTTAAAAGGTCAAATTCAAGAAAAGGTTTTTGTGACAACTGCATTACAAAGTGAATTAAGAAGAATAAAAGGTAAACATGTGAATGATAATGCCACCACAATAACTAATGCCACCACTATTTCTCCAAGAATGTTTAAGTTAGATATAGAATCTCTTTCTCATAGACTTAAGAATAATAGGGATGCCCATGAGGATTATCTAAAGAAAACTATAGAAAATACTGACACCATACGTGGACTTGTAGAACGCGCTAGAAAATAAAATCCTAGTGAACCACTCTTAGATTCTGCTTGCAAGTTTACAAAACACGTTCAGGAATTGTTACTCTATGTTTATCAGATATGCCCTAGTTACACAAAACCTAGTGAGAAATTGGTAGCTGTCACACCCATGAACAAAGTCAAGAAAGTTAGGTTTTCAGAACCTCTCACATCCTCAAGCGACATTCATAAACAGGTAGAGTCATCCAAAACATCTGATTCTAACACACTTGTGTTGTCTTCTACAAGATTGAAGTGTTCTACTAGTACTTGTAGATCACAGCCTACAAGCAATAAAAAGAATGATAAAATCTCACAAAAACCAAGTAGCAACAACAAGAATAAAGTAGAAGCCAAACCTAGGAAAGTGAATAAAAAGAATCGTGTTAAAGAACATATTTATGATGCTAATGTTAGGCATACTATGTTAAATGTGAATTCTCAGTTAATTTGTGTTAAATGTAAGCAATGTATGTTTGATGCAAATCATGATGTGTGTTTCTTTGATTTTGTGAATAATGTGACTCTATGCTCTAAATCTAAGTCTGCTAAGAAAAGCCAACATCATAATATTTGGAGACCTACGGGTAAAGTGTTCATTGGAGTAGGACATAAGTGGAAACCAACAAGAAGACTTTTCACTATAGTTGGTAACTCATTCCCTTTAACTAGGATCACTCCCAAGAAAATAGTGCATCTTAAGGATACCACTTCTAATTCAGTTGAAAAACCAAAACCAGAGATTAAAGTCTATAGTAGGAGACCAAAATAAATAAAATCAGTAAGTTCGAGTAAAAAAGCTAAGATTGTAGAATCTAAGATTGCTAAGAACTGGGAACCCAATCATTTGTGGGGATCCAATGCTACAGATGTTCCATCTTCTTCTTCTCTTGTCAATGACAAGTTGTCCAGATTGTTCTCTGGTATCTGGACTCCGGATGCTCAAAACATATGACAGGGAATCATTCTCAGCTCATGAACTTTGTTAGTAAATTTATGGGAATTGTTCGATTCGGAAATGACCAAGTTGTAAAGACAATGGGGGTATGGTGACTATCAGCTGGAGAACGTAATTATCTCAAGGGCTTAGACATAACTTGTTTTATGTTAGACAATTTTGCGACGCGGATCTTGAATATGCTTTCAGGAAAAACACTTACTTTATTCGGAATTTAGAAGGTGTTGATCTACTTTCAGGCTCTAGAGACACAAATTTGTACACAATTTCTCTTGATGACATGATAAAGACTTCTCTGATCTATCTTCTATCAAAAGCTTCAAAGACTAAGAGCTGGTTATGGCACCGTCGGTTATCGCATCTCAACTTCGGTACTCTTAACAAGCTAGCTAAAGACCGTCTTGCAAGAGGCATTCCAAAAAGATCATCTGTGTTCAGCATGTGCATTAGGAAAAAGCAAGAAATCCTCTCATCAACCTAAAGCTGAGGACACTAACCAAGAGAAACTTTATCTTTTGCATATGGATCTTTGTGGCCCGATGCGTGTGGAGAGCATTAACTGGAAAAGGTATATCTTGGTGATTGTTGACGATTACTCTTGATTTATTTGGGTTAAATTCCTGAGAACAAAGGATAAAGCTCCTGACATTATCATCTAATGCATCAAAAATATTCAAGTTCGTTTAAATGCCACTGTCCGTAACATTAGAACAAATAATAGAACTGAATTTGTCAATCAGACTCTTCGTGATTTTTATGAAAATATAGGCATTTCGCATCAAACTTCTGTTGCTCGCACTCCTCAACAGAACGACGTTGTCGAAAGAAGAAACCAAAATCTTGTGGAAGCTGCTCGTACAATGTTGATATTTTTAAAAGCTCCATTGTTTCTATAGGCCAAAGCAATCAATACAACTTGTTATACCCAGAACCAATCCTTGATCCGTCTCAGCTACATCAAAACTCCTTATGAGCCGATGCACGACAAGAAGTCGGATTTATCATTTCTTCATGTCTTTGGTTCACTCTGTTATCCGACCAATGACAGTGAGGATTTGGGTAAACTAAATGCAAAGGCCGATTGTCACACCCCGTCTAGGCGGAAACACGAGACGTAACATCATGGATATCATCACAACACAATGGTTTCAACAATAGAGAGAACTAAATGAACTAAACGAAACATAAGGGATACAAAGTGTCATGAAAATACCCAGCAGACATAAAATAATATTTGACCTCTTATATTGAAGTAAAAGGGGTTTACATCGATATTAAGACATGAAATACAACCAAAACAAGTCTAAGCAGATCAACTAACAAACATCCAATATTCAATCAAACAAGAAATAAGCTAGGAGATTAAACTCCGCATGCACCCTAAGGTCTCTCTAGCCACTTCTCACATTCCTATGATCTTCCTTATGCTCACCTGAAAATGATGCTTAAAAACATCAACAAAAAGGTTGGTGAGAGTCATAGGTTTTACGACACCAATACAAGATTTAAATCAATTACTATGATTAATAAAATAAAACATACAAACGCACAAACAACCATAACTAGGACGGAACGCGTCCCCCGATCCAACGCATATCTCACCATAAACGGGTAGGAACGTTACCCCCGATCCAACAACTAATAACACTGGGTAGGAACGTTACCCCCGATCCCAACTATGACACTTACGCACCAAAAAGTCTACCAGCTGGAACTTAGGCCTGGACCAACACAACATTGAGTATTATTTCAACCCTCCAATTAGATTTAAATAGGTAGAACCACTACCCTCTAATCGGAATCACACAAAATTAAGTCTTATTTCAACCCTCCAATTAGATTTAAATAGGTAGAACCACTACCCTCCAACCAGAATCATACATCAATGGGATAGGCGTACCCCTCAACTCCAACTAACCATACAACAAATAAAGCACATCACATATAATAACCACATAACTGTTCATGCCTAAGTAAAACCACATAATCACAACAATTAAAACTTTTCAAACCACAAGCATCATTTCCACCCCAATAAATCATAAGAAAATAGGGGCTATGAAACTCACCTGACGCACAAGCAGCTTCCAAACAATATCAACACAAGCTACACAATACAAACACAAACATGTTACACGCGACCAAGCTAAAAGCTCAAGTCCATGTAGCTCACATATGATGGATGTCTAAGGGTTTAGTTAACCATCATGGGTCACCCCGATACCATGCCCAACCTTAACCATCTTATTAACACTTTACACTAGACACTTACAATTAACTCAGAATTACCAAATTTTAGTGTCTCTTTACGTACCAAAACCCTTACTTAATGACCTTCATAAATTATACCAAAAATCACCCATGTTCATTTATGAGTATATTAACTACCTTGTGATTCCCAAGAATTACTTACATGTATAACTATCTCAAGTAAAATCAAACTTCAAAACTGTCCTAATTCGGATTTGATTGCACACCAAAATGTATCACTCTAACTAACATACTTAGACATGCTTTTAGAGGCTAATTTTCACAGGATTATCCATAGACATATGGAACCTAACTACTGTAGAAGGTCTAAGCCTAATTCCATTTTTAAGTATAGGTTTTACCCTTACAAACATGACCTAAATCTGACCCGTATTTACTGATCTGGAAACGTTTAGTGCAACCAACATTTGAATGACTTCCCGACCTTAAAAACTTTTGAGGCTGGATTTTCTGGAAAGTAGACTCTTTTGGCTTAGTCATAGGCTCAAGAAACATATCAATACACGTTTTTATCATCTAGATAACAGTCGTTGAACACAACCCAAAATTCTGCTCAACCCTAAATCTAGTTTTAACGTAAATCTAACCAAACCGCAAGCATGCATACGCATCTAATTCATACCTAAGCATACTACAATCATAATATATCATAAAAATTATGTATTTTAATTAAAACCTTAGATCCATCATAATTAGGGTTACATGAATACATTAATTAACTAGGATTTAACACACTTACCTTGATTACTAGGTCCTAACATCAATTCTTGGCTTGCTCTTGATCAAGATTCTTGGTTCCTTGTTCTTAGGGATGGGAAATTGACACAAAGGGTTTTGGGGGATGCATTATGTCATTATAGGGGCTTAGAGTGGGATAATGGACTAAAATTTGGGTTTAGGGCTTTTACCTTAAGGCCTAAACTAGTCCTAGCCCAACACAAATTGTTTTAGATAATTAAAGACCATTTTTTTAACCCAAGGCCAATCGGCCCTAATACCTATATATATATATATATTTTTTAAATTTATTAATTACATTACCTTAAGTTTTTATAAAAACCTAAGCTAGTTTGATTAAACCTTTTTACTTAAACGCTACTTACTAAACTTTCTAAATATAACTTTCATTTCACCAAAACACTTTCTATTTTTAGAAAGTTTTCTACAAACTTCTATATTTTACTCACATGCTTCCTTTCTAATAACTTACACTTCTTATAAACGCTTAACTCTTAAAAACCAAGAATTGACATAGCAATGCATGATACACGTCTTTCATTTCCATTATCACCACATGTGAACAAATGGAATACTTAACACCAAACTCATATGCACACAAAATAAGATAATCATTTACCTTTAAAATGACATCATACACATAAGTAACCCACTTCAACATACATATAGAACACATAGCACGCAACAAACATACAAAATGGACACTTAGCCATTTCTAAAGGTATAAACTAACCTGCTCAAATCATGGCTGTCACAGTATCTCCTCCTTATGGAAATCTCGTCCCGAGATTTAACTAGTTGGTTCAACAGTATGATCAACAAATAACTGAGGATACTTAGACTTTATATAGTCTTCGCGTTCCCAAGTGAACTCGAGACCACGCTTTGAATTCCAATGAACTTTCATAAGTGGTATTCTACTACGTTTCAAACTCTTAATCTCACAATCCATAATTTCTACAGGTTCCTCAACAAAATGTAAAGTCTTGTCAATTTTGATTTCATTCAACGGCACATGAAAATTAGCATTCCCTAAACACTTCTTCAAATTTGACACATGGAATGTGTCTTGTGCACCAATCAATTCCTCAGGCAATCTTAACCGATAAGCTACAAGGCCAGTCCTTTTAAGGATCTCAAACGGTCCTACATATCTTGGTGCTAACTTACCCTTCTTTCCAAGACGCACTACGCCCTTCCAAGGTGACACCTATAACAATACACGATCTCCCACCTCAGACTCTAATGGCTTACGCCTAATTCACATCATACTCACTACTTTGACCTTGGAAATTTAGTGATAAAATCCATGGTGATTCTATCTCATTTTCACTCAAGTATCTCAGGCTGTTTGATAAGTGTAGAATACACATATCCGTTTGTACCTAAAATAACCCAATTAAACCCAAAACAGACCAAAAATGGCA
>BQNB010141264.1:0-17295 GCA_026074375.1 Tanacetum coccineum
ACATTCAATGGATTGATTATGCAATCTCACATATCCCACACAAACACATATAAACATGTATAAACACATATAACACATAACCCATACTTATAGAACAGATATTTAGGTCAACACTACGGTTTGACCAACCTGCTCAAGCCACGGTTGTCACAAGTTCTATGGGAGAACTTACATTCTTCTTGGGATTACAAGTAAAGCAGAAGAAGGATGACATATTTATTAGTCAAGACAAATATGTTAAAGAATTTTTAAAGAAATTTGGGTTTACCGAAGTCAAGACTGCAAGCACACTAATGGAAACTCAAAAGCCTCTGCTCAAGGATGAAGATGGTAAAGAAGTGGATGTTCATATGTATAGGTCAATGATTGGTTCATTGATGTATCTTACATCTTCAATACCTGACATCATGTTTGCAGTGTGTGCCTGTGCTAGATACCAAGTCAATCCAAAGGTTTCACATATTTATGTTGTGAAAAGGATTTTTAGGTACTTAAAAGGTCAACCAAAATTGGGCCTATGGTATCCAAAAGATTCTCCTTTCGATTTGGTAGCATACACTGATAGTGATTATGCTGGAGCAAGCTTGGATAGAAAGTCTACCAGAGGTTGTCAAAATAATTCCTTGGTCTGTAGATTAATATCATGGCAGCTGCAAGAAAAGATAGTGGTTGCATAAATTCCACAACAGAACGTTGAGTATGTGGCCGACTTCAAGTTGTTGTGGACAAGTGCTTTGGTTCTGAATCAACAACTTGATTATGGGTACATTTTTATGCATACCAGATCTTTATTGAACAATAACAGTACTATTTGCATAATTAAAGCGAATCTGTTTTTCATTAAAAAAACAAAGCATTAGAGATCACACATCATTTTTTGGAGATTGCAATGAAAAAAAAAATTATTTCATATGGTCAAAATACATACTGACAAGAAGGTTGCAGATTATTTGCTTACAAAAGTTTTGATTGTTAGTAGATTTTCAATATTTGATTAGTTAGTTATTCAAATGCTAAATCTATAAAATCTTTAATCTCTTTATGTTTTTGTAGAGTTTTGTATGAATTAGTACTGTTATTCATGTCATTAAAAGTTTCTGTTGTTAAGTATAATTAGTACTGCTGGTTATACTTAATACTGCTAAGTTTCTACTGTTAGTTATACTTAATACTGTTAGGTATATATTATTATGTGATAATGTGAAAATTGTTATGGTAGTGTTTTTTCTTGGTTTTTGGTCTAGCATTTTGCAGGAATAGCAAGAAACGTGTTTAATTTGATAATGCAAATGCTGTTTAGAATAGAATTGGAGTTAATGCTGGTGACTCAAAGTTAATGCTGCTAGGCATAACTTACTACTGTTGGGTGAAAGTTAATGTTGTTGAGGATATTTTCCATAAATACTTCGATTAAGGGTTTTAATCGATCATTTAATCAATTTCACTCTTTCAAATACTCTCTAACTATAAACCCTAACTCAACTTTATCATCTATTATCAAAACCCAACATAAATGACGACTCTAAAGTTTGTTGATACTCATAATATGATCGCATTTTTGTCTAAACCCATAGAGAGTGATGGGTTTGAACAAATAGTAGATTTTTTGAATGCACACCCTATAAGGTATGCAATAACGATTAATCCTACTATATATATTTCTTGCATTGAATAGTTCTGGTCTACTGTCATTGTCAAAACTATCAATGGGGGAGTACAGTTAGATGCCCTAGTAGATGGCAAGAAGATAATCATCACTGAATCATCTGTTAGAAGAGATCTTCAACTAGCAGATGAGGAAGGTGTTGATTGTTTGCCAAATGCTACCATTTTTGAACAACTTACATTGATAGGGTATGAGAAAATTTCACAAAAACTAACCTTTTATAAACCATTCTTTTCCTCACAATGTAAATTTCTAATTCATATTATTTTACAGTGTCAAAGTCCAAAGACTACTGCATGGAATGAGTTTAGTAGTACTATGGCATCTGCTATTATCTGCTTAGCTACAAATTAGAAATTTAAATTTTCAAAATTCATTTTTGATAGTATGATTAGAAACTTGGATAATTTATCTGGCAAATTTTTGATGTATCCAAGGTTTGTACAAATATTTTTGGACCAACAACTTGATAGGCTGCCAACTCATAAAAGAATTTATATTGCACCCTCTCACACTAAAAAGTTTTTTGGAAATATGAGAAGGGTAGGCAAAGGTTTTTCTGGTAGAGTAACACCTTTATTTCAAACAATGGTGGTACAAAACCTATTACAATCGGGTGAAGGTTCAGCAATTCCAGCTGATCCCCGTCACACACCCACCTTTATTCAACCACCTACTCAACCTTAAAAGATACAACAACCTAGGAAGCCTAAGAGAAAGGACACTCAGGTACCTCAGCCTAGTGATCCTATTAAGAATGTTGCAGATAAGGCTATCCATAAGGAGTTGGGTGACAGTTTGATGAGGGCTGCCACTACTGCTTCTAGCATAGAAGTAGAGCAGGACAGTGGTAACATCAATAAGACCCAATCCAAGCCAACACCTAATAAATCTAGTTCCCTAGGAACTACTTCAGGTGGTGGTCCCAGGTGCCAAGAAACCATGGGGATACTATTGCTCAAGCTAGGGTTGAGAATGTATCAAAACATTCCAATGATTCACTGCTCGCAAGAGGTAACACACTTTAAAATGATGAGGATAGACTTAAACTTGATGAATTGATGGCACTATGTACCACTTTACAAAACCAGGTTCTTGATTTGGAGAAGACAAAGACCACTCAACATAATGAGATTGCTAGTTTGAAAAGGAAGGCCAAGAACCAAGAAGCTTTAAAAATAGAAAGAATAGGTCAAAGAAACTCATAGGTGAAGAGGATTATACAAAGTTGGTTTGATGCTAGGATAGATTCCTCTTATAATTAAGAAAAGTTTGGGGTGAGGATGCATCCCAAACACGGGGAGTATTGATGATATTGATGCAGATGAAGAATTACCTGGTTAGTGTTACTTAATATTGATGAAGAGATGTTTGATGTTTTTTGTGTTAATGTTTTATTAAAGTGAGGAGGTGTTTGTTGAGAATAGGAAGTTGCTGTAATAAGAAATTAATGAAGTTATGTTTATAGATGAGTAGTTAGTAGTTTTTACCACATTGCTAAGTCAATTTCTGGATGTGCTCATGTTAGTGCTGCTACAATAACTATTGTTACAATTACAATTATTGATGATATTACTGATGTGCTGTCGTTGTATGGTATATTTAAGATGATTCAAGTTTTAAATTTATATTTTGCCGACTAAACTAAAAACAACACTTTAACTGGCAGTGTACTCCGTATCGGTAGTATTTTGTGGTATAGGTTTGGGTATCAAACCTCTGAGCCGAGGTTAAATCTATCAAATTTAATTAATTCTTGTTTTTAATATATGTTAATTATACTCTATCTAACCTATGTTAAACCTATGTCAGTCTTAATCCTAATTCTAACGGGAAAAAGGAGGTTTTTTTTAGCCTCGAGAGACTGAGTCGATTTGGTTGGTGAACAATCATTCAAGGCACTTTAACCAACGCAAGCTATTTTAAAAAAAGATAAAAGATGCGTCTAAAGTATAGAGAAAACTGTATTAAAATCCATTAATTAATCCGATTAGTAAAGTCGCGCGTTTCGGTTCTTCTACTCCCCATGTTCTTTTTTTTTTTAGTGCAATGTTTTTTTTACGACTTCGTAGGCCTCGGGCTTGTTTTCTTTTGCCCCTCCCCCTGTATCATTTTAAGACTTAGCGTTACATCATCCTTAAGACCTAGACTACAATAATTCTGTCACAATTAAAGTTATTTCATATAATGCATAATATTTGATGATTATAATCTATCTAGGGATTAAGCAATCGTGATTCTTGCGATTAAAACCCCTAGCTCATGGAGACTTTATCCCCTTACGGGGGCTTAATTGGCAATTTTATACACTGTGTCCCTCTGCTTCCAAGTATCCAATGGAATCAGAATGTTACTTGTTGAATTATCTAGGTCACATACTAGTCAACACGATCAATAAACCATTGGCAATATCTAATTAACTAGTTAAGCCCGAAGCGTATCCTAGACACGGACTTAGAAGGACAATATTTGTGTAACTATTATACTAGATGTATAAATTACTATATGGAAAGCTATCCCGAACTTTAGATCCGCTTAGTCCGCTTCACTAGACCCAGTTGAATGATAGGTCGCATACAAAAGCGCGTAAACAAGTATAAATTTATAAACATAAACAATCACTCAACGATAAATCAAGAAATCGAGATAAACGAATACCAAACATTCAGATCTTCATAATAATGGCTAATACCTTAAGGTATTAGCCTTTAAACGTCATAATAAATACAAGAGCAATTATTTAGCCAAGGTAAACTAATCGAGTTAACAAATGATACCAAAAACTAAACAATTACTAAAGTATATGGAATTACACGTTGTCTTCTATGGAATTGATAACTTTGCTCAACCTATTCTACTCTTTTTCTCCTCTGAAAATCGACTTTTGTGGTTTAGGTATCGAGAATATGATTTAGCACACTAAAAACTCATTTTTGAATTTTCTATTTATAAGGTCTGGAAGTCGGTTGGATACGGCGTATCCAAGTGTTGGATATGGCGTATTAGGGATTTCTTGGAGTAAGGACCACGCTTGATATCTTCCAGAATATTATATTGATTCCATATTTTTAATACGGCGTATTGAGTCTCTCTGGATACGTAGTATTGAGCTTTATTCCTGAGTGGTCCTTGGTGAGTGCAGGCACGGATACGTCATATCTTCCTTGATAGATACAGCGTATTGGCCTTCAGAATAGTAATCTTCAAAATATCTTCATTTAAGTTCCAAAATGCGATCCTTTTGCTATCTTTCACCAATTACTCCATAATTACTGCAATTCTCAAATATAAACGATTAAGTAACAATTCTTTGCAATAACTATACAAAATGGGTTAATAACATGGGATAAATGATGCTATAAAATAGACGTTTGTTTGTGTCATAAAATATACTCCCACTTTAATTCTACTTGTCCTCAAATAGACTTTAGAAGTATATAAAAAATGTATCCTAATGGATATTTTCCATTAAGCATTATTGATATAATAAAAAGTTACAAATCCCAAACACCTCACAAAATAGGAAGATTGAAAACATCAAAATCATCAACTAATCTATGTTGGTAAATGTAACTAATGCTACAATGTCTCAGTCGTGACGACGTATTATTTAGCTTTAGCTGGCAATGATACACATCTCACCACTAAAGCAAGGTAGTACAATGTTTATAAAGGTAAATATAGGTTTTTGTAAGGTAAGGCGTTTACCCCCCCACTCTCACGGGTTGATCATTCTACAATCTTTCACCAGAAGTAATTAGATAGTACCCACTCCATACAAGGCAGTGAAGCACCACATACCACCCGGAAACACGGATAGAACATGTGTGTTCGATCACATTCTACTTATTCGAATTTAAACACCATAACTGTTAGGATGAAGGAAGGATATAGGGTAGGAACCTTTAAATTTAACAAAAGTCATTAAACCTACGAGGCAGCTAAGACATGCATACATTGCCGTAAACGACTGATTGACATGCGCGCATCGAACCAAGTCCTCATTCGCGTAAAAGTCAAAACCAGCGGGTAATCATCCAATGTGAGAGGAACTAAATTGGTGTTATAAATAAAAATCAAGAAAACAAATAGATTTAGATCTTAAGATACAAGTTGCTAGGACACTTTTTTCTCCGAGCGTTACCATGATAAAGACACAACTTTTACAACCGTCTTTGATCCATAGATCAAAAAACAAACAAACCGAAGTGGCGTTCCGTAATGTCAAATTCCCAATCATCCCAAAACTTTACCTTATATTACAAGGTATGTGGCGATATCTTCCACTTCTATAACACAATACTCTTACATCGTTATTTTTAGACGTATCAACGAATAATCGATCCTTCATGTAATTCCTTCGGTAATGCTCTTTGCGAAACGATTATCTTTAAACTTCTCTTTCTCTTTTTGTATTTTCCATTTTTCAATTTTTTTTGTTTTACCAAACATTATACTTTAAATCTCGGTGTAGTTTCACCATCATCAGGATCATAATAATTTCGGATAATTTCTTCGGTAGTTCTTCGTCCTTCGGTTTCACCAATAATTGTGACGGCAGTAAAATCACATAAGTTTTGACTACTAATATACATTCCCATTTGCAATGTGCAAATTTTCAACCGCACCAAAGATAGAAAATGACACAAGACTCGAGAAATACAAACTTTACACTTTAAGAAACTAGCAACTGTAAATTAAACTTAATCTAACAGGGTAGGTTAAGGTGTAAGGGTGTAACGAAACAAATAGTTGGTGTAATTTCCTAAAGGATTGGCTCTACGGGTTGTTCTAGTAGATCATCACTCTAAAGATGAGAGTGGAAAAGGGTTTAAACGGGAGGTTAACTAACCGGTGTAGTTAGTTAATAAGCAACATGTAAAGGCGATTTGGGTGTAATCCTAAAATTTCCAATTTAAACAAGTTACTCCATCTAAATCTATAGTACTTATCATTTTGGTCTCGAATAGATATACCAAGCCAAGTTCTAAAGTCTACAACATCACTGACACACTCATATTTTATGGAATTTGGGTAAACATTTGGAAACGGAAAGGTGTGTGGGTTATGTAACATGTAATTTTACAAAAGTATGCTTGAAAAAAAATTAAATTTGAGCATAATTTAAGCATTTAATGTGAAAATTAGGACAACTAAACATTTTAATTCCATCCCCCCACTTGAATTGTACAACGTCCTCGTTGTATATATAAAACATTAAATACGGGAATTTAAAAAACAACGTCTTTGAGGATGTTGGCCTAGTCAAACACAAACACACCATATCAAAACTCGCATTTCCAACACCAAAGGAAATTATCCAATCAATCACAACAACCCGGACAAAACATTTTTTTTCCAACATAATCCTCAGGAAGAACTGTCGTCATGACAAACGATTCTGGAATGAAGCCATTCAAGATAATGCCTTGCACTCAAATGACTCACCATTTCTTCCTGCCATCATCATGCCACATGATGTATTACAATCTAACAAGTATCTCCCTTTTAACAATTGCCTATTTTCTAACCAAATGATTTGAAAAATATTAAAAAACAACAAAAATTCACTTACATGCCATATGGAATGATTCTAACTGTGTCCTATATGATCACATCATCAAAAATTAAGGTCCTCATCTACGAAAATCAAAAGTAAGAAATCATATAGGCCATCCATGAAACCATGGGTTCATCCTACTCATCTTAAATCAATTAACTACATATCCTCATGAAGAAGCTTGCAAGTGTTGACTCAAAGGCTGAGTTGAAATATTTCCTCTAGAATTATTGCTAGTTAATACACACTACTTATTATTACTATGAAAACTATCTTAACCTCCATCATGGATAATCAGTAACGGTGATAAATGTGTCTACAATATTATTTAATGAGTTTTCTACGTGACATTTATATACATTTTTAGTCATTTATCATCTATCATCATTGAGCAAATTACCTGACTTATAATTCTCTCCTTTAGATGTATTATAGTATTTTTTGAAGTAATGGAGAATGCAATAATCGCCCCTTCTAATTCTTATTAACCACTCTAAAAATTAACTTTTTAGAAAATTTCACGACTCTAACAGAAAACGGTCCCCTTGAAATATAAGGGCGGCTCCCAATATTATAAGGGACCAGAGGGAGGATTTGCCACTGACTAAAGGACCGCCCATAAGGAAACCAGAAATTTTCCTTGATCCCCCTTTTTCTACAACTCTAACCCTATTCTACTAGTCAACCACCTTTCCTTTATAGACTTAACACTTCCTAAAATCTCATTCTCCAATACCATGTGCCTTTCCAAACTCCTTCTATAAAACCATCATTTCTTCTCCATAATCAATCTACACCTCTCTTCAACATCTTTCTCTCAATCTCAAGATCCCTCAATGTCATTACTCTAGCAAATCCACTCATGACTACTCTTATAAAACTCCGAAGGTCCATTCTTGATCCTTGGAGACAAAGTCACATCTCCCAACCAACTCCCACCATCTCTCTACTAATAGGAATACACCTACCTCTCTCTTCAACCAATCCTCTCCATCTCTTTTTTCACCTCCACAAGATACCCATGTCCAAACCAAATAACACATGAACCTTCATCACTTATCTAATCTTCTTAGAAATTAATCTCAACAAGCAATTGATCCACAAAACTTTCACCTCCCTACCTCACCATGTAGCCCCCACCTTCCTTAGATCATGTAATACCGTCAGTCAGAATCTGTCATTGTTGTTTTGAATACCCGAATCTATTCGATACATTGAAAGAATGACATTAACCATATCAAATCTCACAACGTAGTCCGTCCACACAATTTCATCCCAATAACAACCTCCTTCACCATAATTGAAAAATCTCAAGAGCTTAATAATAAAACAACACCCTATCCCTCTTTTGATTATGGCATCTTTTACCTTCAAGATCAACTAGTGTAGATCTGTATGCCTTATTATGGTCCTTTATGATGATCTACGTTCTATTGTAAGGATTCATAACAAATGTTGTATGAATGTGTCTACTCCTATAAAGGATCTAGTTTTTAAATTTATGTTGCATGTATTAGTTGGATGGCTATGTATGAGTTCTTGATTGTTGGTATGACACTCTTCTTAGACATCACCATAATCACGAAAATACAACTTAAATTCAAAGTTTTATAAAAACTTGCTTGTTTGATGAGCTTGGTTCGATCGAAACGCGCGTGAAAGACTAAACCCTTATTTCTACAACCCAAACCTATTAGTTATCAACCCAATAATAAAATCTTAACCCGTGTTCTTGGCAAAATCTTCAAAACTTTTGTTTTTCTTCTCCCTTGTGGTTCATCCGGATATAGAGAGAGAAAGAGAGAGAGTTTTTGTGTTTTGATTTTCAAAATGATGCATGTATGTGAAAATAGGATAAGGTGGTGGAATATGGGTACTAAAGGGTGTTAATACCAATAATGCTCAAAAACGTTATTTATATTTTTTGACCTCTCAACGTTTTGATAATAACAAAATGTAAAAACGTTTACAATAAAAATAAACGTTTACAAATTATTAAATGTAAAATTTCATTTCTAAGATTAGTGATCACTTAAGGTATGAACAAACAAAATAATTAAGCATGATTAGTGATCAAGAAAATATTTTTCTCTTAATCCTCACTTTTAATTCTACAAAAGTATTTTCTCAAAAATACTTTTACAAAATATTTTCTAATTAAAATAAAAAGTTTTATTAAAAACTTAAAATTTGAAATTCAAATTTCCCCCCCAAAATAGAAGCTTCTACACCAGATACAACCTTCCCCACAAAAAGACAAAAAAGGAGCGGAGTCTAGGAGGTGGCCCCCTTATATATAAGGGACCGTCGGGACCGCCCCCAAATAGCCGTTGGGATTCCCTGCCTATAAATACTGCTCTATTCCCAGCATAAAAATTATTTCTCTTTGCACAAAATTTTTCAGTCTTTTCTTTCTCTCTCTAAACCTTCTTTCTCTCACTTAAACTCTTGATCACTAACATACTTAGATCTTGTTTTAAGTGATCTAATCTCTTCTTCTCATTTCTTCCCTCTCATTCAAGTGCAAGAGAAGAACACTCGTATTCGTCAAGAAACGAAGTGTTAATTAGTGATCTATCCTCCTTTCTTCTAAGTATCAAAACTCTATTGTATTTATCTTGTGTTTTTGTGTGATTCAGATATTATGTAGATCCGATAGTGTAGATCTTATGAGTGTGTATATCTTGTGAAGTGGTAGATTGGTTCTAGCTAAGATTAAGACTCGACATTTAGCTTAGTGTTGGAAAATAACGTAAGCGACGTGTGAACAGTTTTCTCCGCCTAAAAGGAGCTTGTTGACATGGTAAAATCTCGAGTTGGATACTTAAGGAGTGGAGTAGGGCGAAGATGTGCTTCGTAGCCAAACCACTATAAAATCTTGGTGTCTTGGTTTGGTTGTTTCTTTCCTTATCTCTTTACATTATTATTGTTGTTATCGTGTTTTAGTTTAGATAGTTATTGCTTGTTCATATTGTGATTTGATTGAACATATAACTCGAATCTATACATTTTTGAAAGTAAACTTTTAAAATAAAAAACAAACGTGTAAACTATTCACCCCCCCCTCTTCTAGTTTCCACATGATGGATAATGGAATTGATATTCACATGATGATAGAAAAGAAATATCCTCTTACTCAAGAAATGCTTTCAAAGATGTTAAATAGAAGACTAGAAGTTGATCTTGAAAGTGAAATGGCATTTGAGCTTCTCAGGTTTACAAGATCACAACTTAAGAAGTAGAAGACTGTTTGGATACATCCTCCTAGTGATCAAGATGCTGATAATGAAGAAACTTGATGATTAACAAGATGAATATCAAGTTTAGGAGAGGATTGTTGGGAATTAGAGCCTTCTACAACTTAATGCTGCTGGTTCAAGTTTGTGCTGCTGCTGAAGATTAGAGAAAATTGTCTAAGTCATTAGTGCTGCTAGTGTAATAGTTAGTGGTGCCAGTACAAAGTTAGTACTGTCAGATTATTAGTGTTGTTAGTTATAATATTTAGTACTGCTAAAGTGATATGCATGAGATATATTAGGAAAAGATATGCATTGATCACTTGACGCGTTTTGTAAGCCCATTAGGGTTTCCTTGGTGTATAAAAGGAACCCTAAGGCATAGATCTAGATATTAGTTTTCATCTTAGTATTTATAGTTTGCATAGCAATCATAGTTAGTATTCATAGCTATTTTGTAACTCAAAATAGTATTCAATATATTGAAAGTTTAGTAAAGATCTTGTTTTACTGTTTCATTTTTCTTCTTAGTATTGCAAACTAGATTCCACATAGTTTGTGATATTCTCAATCTTAGTTTATATTATAGTTGTCTTGGATCCATCCAATACAACTAAGCTTTAACAAGCTAAGTAAGATCTGTTCTAAAGGGATCAATAAATAGCAACCGAAATCGGATGCTTGTAGATAAATTGATAAACAAAAGTAAACCTACATAACCTACATAAAAAGAATAAAATAAAACAAGAAATCTCCACTCCCCCAAAACCCTAAGGTAATCCCCCTTATATATAAGGGCAGATTACTTCTTCCCCAAATTAATACCAAAAATAAACTATTGACCAATGACTAATAGTTAAATGACAATTAACACCTTTGACTAACAACGATTCATATCATCACTCGTGCCTTGGAAAACCACCTTGTCTTTAAGGTGTTGCTTCAAAATGTCGCGGTGAGCAAGTCCAGGATCTCAAACCTTCCTTTGAAGTGCTCTCTTCGCATGTCGGTCATCAAGAAGCTCAAAGTGTTGGAACACGATATTCCAATTTCTTCCTGGTTGATGATAAATAATCCCTGGATTTCATGTTCTTCTTTCGTGTCCCTTCCCTAGATCACAATGAAGCCCCTCAAAAGTCCTTAAATCAAACCCAACAGGAATTTCCACTTTAGCATCAAAAACCAGTCCACCCAATTGTTGTTTTCTTGGAACATGGCAGGGCACATTCTTCTTCGGTACACGTGATTGATCTTCTTCACCAATCGTGATCCTGCTCTCTTGATTGTTTATTGATTCCGGAGACCCAATGCATGTATTAATGTCTTCTGAATTCAAATTCTTAAGCATACTGTCTGTTGTTTGTGGTAGGTTTTCCCCACTATATCCATCAGCAACTTTTGAACGTGTGACAAGAGCACCTAGAAATCCGATGTCTTTCCCTTCCTTATCCACCTTGACGCTACTGAAACTTTGCCCATTATTTTCTTCAAAGCGTGGGATAGCGGCGGGAAGGGTGGTGTGTGGTTGTAGGGCTTTGAGAGCATTTATGATTTCAGCGAATTGCCGATCCGCTTCAACCTTGTTTTTCTCGATCGTTGCTCGCAACAAATCCCGTTGTTTCGCTGCCTCTGAGTTGATTGCAGCCTGATCGATCTTAAACCGTTCCAGATTCGCCTCCAATTGATCGATCTTAAACTGTTCCATTTTTTTTGAAACCCTAGAATCGAAACAGCTTTGATACCAATTTGTTATAAACCAAATTGATAGTAGTAAATTGAAACAAATAGCAACCGAAATCGAATGCTTGTAGATAAATTGATAAACAAAAGTAAACCTACATAACCTACATAATAAGAATAAAATAAAACAAGAAATCTCCACTCCCCCAAAACGCTAAGGTAATCCCCCTTATATATAGTGGCAGATTACTTCTTCCCCAAATTAATACCAAAAATAAACTATTGACCATTGACAAATAGTTAAATGACAATTAACACCTTTGACTAACAACGATTCATATCATATGTGAGGATCACTCATTTAGTACTTTTCTCGTCTACATTGTGCATCCTCGCTAACGATACTCTATCTACTTCAACTAAGCCATGAGGCTACATGCCTTGCCTAACCTAACAGTGGGATTGTTGAACTAGGTTTGAACCATCCACACACATCTTTGATATCATTTGTTAGGATCACCATTTAGTGCACATGCTCAATTTATAAGCCCACACGGTAGGGATGACAATGGGCGAGAAAAACCCATAACCCATGGGTACCCGCACGTAAATGGGCGGGTAATCTGGTTATTTTTTCACCCGCGAGTGGGTTGTGGGTGAAAACTTATACCCATCGATAGATGACGGGTGGGTGACGGGTAATGCATACCCATCATGGGTGTACCCATTTAAGATGCCTACGAGTGTACCCGCCGAAATACCCAAGGGTGTACGCTAAACCCATTTATGTTAAAATAAAATTTATTATACTGCTTAAATATTTGTGAGGTTCTTGATATATCTTTAATAACTACCAAAACCTCTCGACTACACAAGAAACTAACAGTTTCTTTGAGTTACAAGACTAAAAGATGAATATGAAAGATCAAAATTTCAAAGATATATACATGATATATCTCAGTACATATATGTGATTTGGTGTAATAATGATTAATTTTTCTAGTTTCAGACATGTCATTAAATATTTTGTGAGCTTGATATTTAGAAAATTGATATTATGTATTATGGCCCGGTTTCATAGTTAGTTTACATATCATAGTTTTATAATTTTATTCTATTTCACAAACCCACGGGTTTACCCACGAGCAATGGGTACCCACGAGCATGGGTATGGGTAAAAAGTTGTACCCATTGGTGGGTGACGGGTGAGAAAAAAATCACGGGTACGGGTGACGGGTTAGATGAACCCATACCCATTACCGACGGGTGTCATCCCTAGGGTTAATTTCACTAATAAGTCTATCTACTAAAGGAGTAACGCTGAAACTTACAAGGATAACATGTAAGATCATAACAGAATATTAGGTGGACTTAGAATAAGTTTACGTAGTAATGGTTAGTTTTAAAATGATCTCTGGTATTCTTTCTGGTGCTTCTTTTTCGGCCTTTTCTTGAGGCAATGGGGCTGAGCCAGTAGCCCTTCTTTGTGGCTCAAAATCTCAGACACCCATGCATTTTCCTGAAGTATGTTATTCATAATGTTTAGAGTAAATTGCATAAATCGTCCTTAAAGTTTTGCCAAATTGCATGTTTCGTCCCAAATGTTACGAAAGTGCAAGGATCGTCCCTGTGGGAAACATTTGGTGTAAGTATCGTCCCTGTGGGGAAACCTTTGGGCAAACCTTTGGAGCTAAGTATCGTACTTGCAGGACGATACTTGCACCAAAGGTTTCCCACAGGGACGATCCTTGCACTTTCGTAACGTTTGGGACGAAACATGCAATTTGGCCAAACTTTAAGGACGATTTATGCAATTTACTCTAATGTTTATGTTATAACTCAGTCTTGACTGGACTGAAATAATCATGCTTTTATAACAGTTGTTATTTGCCCAATTTATAATTGGATTAGTAGTGATATTTAAAGATTTCTGTCGCTTTACTTTGCAAAAGCATATTAATCGTTCATCTACTTTTTGCTTGATATAGAATCCGACTAAAGCGCATCCTGAACCACACATAAGGGTGGTCGTAGTGCCTCTAAGTTCGTAAGATTATAGGAGAGACATAAAAGTACCGACGCATAATTTCATTTTCGTCTCAATGAAGACAGGGCATGTAAATGTTTAAATAGTGTTGATCATTAGGCATGCACAGTAAAAATCATTGTTTGACTGGGCACTGTTTTATGAATACTAACTCCATGAAACGCTGCTGATTGTGAAACTATAACATATGCTCACTACATTATATAAGCGAAACAATGGAATGATGAGTATAATTGAATTGTTTTCTTTCTAAGACTATAGGATTGGGCAAGATACAAAGTGAAAATTCTAGGCTTAAATTCAAACTTGTCAATTAAAAGTCTTGATAGTGTTCCGTAAGAAATAGGGAAATATCATCTTCGGTTTTGTCAGTTGGTTGTCACGCGAGGCCTACTTTTCAAGGAGCTCAACGCCACAGCTTAACAACCCAAGAAGATGGACAGTTACTTATGTTTTCAGATCACGAGCATCAAGTTGACAAAAGCCTTATATCTATAATTAAGTCAGATAAAGCGGGTCTTCACATAAGAGATTTTAATGGTCGTTGGGTGCTTGTGGATGGTGATCTTGGTCCGCAAGAAGCAGTCAGCCCAGCATAGAACCTATATTAACAGTTTGCATGGCAACATGTATGGGCGGTGTTCTCTTTCTTTTAAACTCATGCCTAAGTCCATGACCAGTCTTAATTGTTCGGAAATGAGAGCCGCTGGTCATGGTATTGAAGCGCAGTTCCAGCTTCCCGTATCAGTTGATGACTTTATGCAGAGATCACACCCTTTAGATCAACTCTTTAACAGAAATAGTTTCCCAACCTTTGAGTTTCCTACAGCTCAAGAAGGTCAGTGCTTTTTGTAGCATTGCTGTATCATGTATATCTCAGATAGATCAAATAGAAAGTTTTAGCTAAAATGAAAAAGTGTCAAAAGGGAGCGTATACCTAATGCATACAAAATGCTGGATCATTTTATCATAAAATTTAGACAATTTTTGTAACAATAGAGTTTGCATAACCATATTTAACGGCAAATATATATTTAAAAAGTTAAAAGCTGGACAAAACAATGCTGTGGGTCAACCAAACAGACCTTTTAGACCCATCACCCAACTCGCCCGACGTGCACTTTTTCCCGAACCAGACCTTGTTATCAGATACAACAAAGCTGTCTAATATCATTTGGAGGTCAAAAGCTCTATATCTTATATTTCTCCTCTCTTGGATGTGTTTCCACAAATAATGCTGCAATTTAGAAGTATAGTTTTGTACTCCGGAAATATTTTTAACGCTGTCATTTCTTTGTGTCGTTACTGACAAAGTTTAATTTTAAGTTTAAGATATCTTAATTTCTCTGTACCAGTAGCTCTTAGTCAGAAGTTTCTTTCAAACAGGTCCTTAGTCGATGCTACCCTAATAAAGGATCTATGAAACCCTTGATGAAGAGGAAGAAGAACAGTTATAGGTTAAAACCGTTGCCTCCTTATAAGAGGTTGAGGCTTGAAGCACAAAAATTCCTTAAGGAGAGGGTTCAAGACACAGTTGATAAAAAAAGTCAGTACTTAAGAGTCACATTTGACAGTTCATGCGGTAACATTTGATTGGAGATTGGGTGGCCCCCAGGAGTGCCTTTTGTTCACCCCCATGACCTACCCAACAAGGCAAAGATTGGATTTCTTGAAACTTATTGTTGGAAATCTTAGGCCTAACATCTCACCAAGTCTAACATATAAGCCCAACTGAGGTTTCATTCTAAAACCAATTGGTGATAGAAGGAGTATCCCACCAAGCTTATATGTTAACTTTGAGATTATAATTTTACCGATGTGGGATTGGGTTTGCACACCCAACAATCCTCCCCTCAAACCCAAAGCACCATGGGCCTCCCCTTCAACTATAGCCACGATCCCACATTTTTCATACCGCCGACCTTTACCATCGGAACACTCCACCTTTTACCGGCTTCCTTTCGGTACAAGGTTTACCGGGATCCACTAATACCGTCGAACCGGGGTCTAACCGAGGGAACACCATCCACACCACCACTGGGCCCAACCTGACTCTGATACCAATTGTTGGAAATCTTAGGCCCAGCATCTCACCAAGTCTAACATATAAGCCCAACTAAGGTTCTATTCTAAAACCAATTGGTGATAAAAGGAGTAGCCCACCAAGCTTATATGTTAACTTTGAGATTATAATTTTACCGATGTGGGATTGGTTTTGCACACCCAACACTTATGAACCTGGTTGGACAGCCAACCATGATATGGAGCTCGGTCCGATTGAAACTGGACAGTCAAGTCAACATGCTGATAACTGTAACACTCTTCACCTTTCTGTGCTATTTTATGTCTTTATAAACGCATTTACTTCATTATTACCAATATGATCTTAAACTAATTGCTTTTTTTTTCCTGTTAACCGAGGGTACGTGGCTATTTTACAGGAGTGACACGTTGTTTCAAGATTGAGCTTTCCCATAATCAGTCTGTTGTAACATGCTCTCTCCATCATCTGTTAACTGGACGGTTTGCCGCTTACACCTTTGAAGTCATACGATCATAGCATATCATGGCCATGACCAAGATCAGATTACCCGTGCTATTTTTGTTTATAAGCGTGAGGTCTGAGATTGACTGTGTGTTACTGGGTGGGAGATGGGGGGAGGGGCAAACCGGCAAACCCTATTGTAATTTGGACTAGAAACTGTCCTGGCTCTGAAGATCAAAATCAAAGTGCATGTTTCTGCCTTAAAAGAAATTGCAATGCTTTGGATTTCCCTTTTGTTAGTTAATCTAAATTTTTGCTTCGTCTTAGGTGCAACATGTTTAGAAAAAAACTTGGCTAACATGTAGGACTTGTCATTGGTTTCTTTGCTTCTTGAGTTTCATCTGTTTTCAGTCTTCATTGCGTAAATAACATGTTAGCTAATTGGTTATACCAACAAAACCATAATTAGTTTAGCTGGATTCCAAGGTTTGTTATAAAGTATACATTTCATGCTGGGAATAGGTACATATATATGATTCAGTTCATCATGCGAGGTCATGTAGTAATTGTTACTACTGTTGTATATTTCCTGATTTTGGGCTATAAATAAGCTGTTAAAGC
>BQNB010141265.1:0-17295 GCA_026074375.1 Tanacetum coccineum
ATAACTTGCGATAACTCTATTTTCTAAACTTATAAACACTATTCCAAACACATCATTATCTAAGTGATCATTTCCTAAACAAACATACTTTATTCATTTACTTGAATCATCCTTTTATCCGATATATGCACGATTTGATTAATTTGATCCGTGACAATCATCTTAGCCTTAGCACTTTAATTACAAACTGTGAAAACTTCAATTCCCATGGAACGACCTGGACTTACCTAAAGCTATACTATACACAAACGGGTATACTTCCCGAAGTGTTGTGTTTTTAGTAAAAATCGGTATTTCTAGTATTATAAATTTTAAACTTGGAAAACACACATCAATTGTCCACACTGATCATTCAGCTTTAAGGCATTTATTTAAGAAACAAGATGCTAAGCCACGCCTTATTCGTTGGATCTACTCTTACAAGAATTTGACATAGAAATTAAAGACAGAAAAGGTACAGAAAACGTTGTCGCCGACCATTTATCTCGGATTACAAATGATGAAACAAGCGATGATAGTGAAGTAGACGATAATTTTCCTGAAGAAACTCTTATAGAGATAAACACTAAAGATGACCCATGGTTTGCAGACTTTGCAAACTATCTAGTAAGTGATATTCTACCTAAAGGAATGACGTATCAACAAAAGAACAAATTTTTTTCTGATCTCAAACACTATTTCAAGGAAGAACCATACCTCTTCAAAGTATGTTCTGACGGTATGATCAGACGCTGTATCTCTGGACCAGAAACCCGAACCATTTTAGATTAATGTCACCACGGACCCACCGGTAGACATTATGGACCAAATACAACCCCTAAAAAAGTTCTCGACTCAGGTTTTTACTGGCCAACAATCATCAAAGAAGCTTATACTCTAGTTCGCCTTTGCGAAGCTTGTCAAATGACAGGAAATGTATCAAAACATGATGAGATGCCTTTAAATAGCATTCAAGTATGTGAAACTTTTGACATATGAGGTATCGATCTTATGGGACCCTTTTCAAAATCATACAAATTCGAATACATCTTAGTTGTTGTCGACTACATATCTAAGTGGGCTGAAGCACAAGCTCTACCAACAAACGATGTCAGAGTTGTTATTACTTTTCTGAAGAAACTATTCTGCCGTTTCAGAATACCCAAAGCTCTCATAAGCGACCGAGGAACTCATTTTTGCAATAAAATAATAGAAAAGACAATAAAAAGATATGGAGTTAACCACTGATTTTCTACATCATATCATCCTCAAACAAGTGGTCAAGTCAAAAATACTAACAAAGCCCTGAAAAGAAATCTTGAAAAGACTGTGAAAGATAATCCCGCTATCTGGTCAAGTAAACTCAACGATGCTTTGTGGGCTTTTCGTACTGCTTACAAAACACAAACCAAAACAACACCATACAAGCTCGTATACGAAAAACTGCCACCTGTCATTCGAAATTGAACACCGTGCATTTTAGGCCATGAAGAATCGTAACCCAGATCTCATCGCTGCTGGTGAGAAAAGAATGTTTCAATTACACGAGTTAGATGAATTCCGCCATCAAGCCTATGAAAACTCTCGTTTATACAAAGCAAGAACAAAAGTCTGGCATTACAATGAGAAAAGAATTCAAACATAGAAACAAAGTGCTATTATTTCATTCTAAATATAAATTCAAACAACCAAAGCTCCGATAAACCTCAATATCCATCCAGATATGTTGAACTATATGGTAAGGATGGAAAAGCATTTATTGTTAACGGTCATCGACTGAAGTTATATAATAAAGAAGAAGATTATAATGACACAAGGGAAGCAGTTACTCCCTTCTTTTCGAAAGAATGTACTCAAGAAGTACGAGTCTAGCTAATGACTCTTCTTAAAAATTAAGCGCTTCTCGAGAGGCAACCCGTGCTTTTAGTTATTTTCCACTTAAGTGTGGAGGAGTCCCTCCTCCACTCATTTCCTTTATTTTCATTTTTTTTCTTCTAAAAAAAACCCAAAAATATTTTCTTTTTATGTGCTTTTGTTTTTCTCTTATGCAGGTAATATAGCTTAAACTTGGAAAACTATGGTGTATGCTCAAAAAACAAGCTCTCTCAAGCTATATATCTTTACACCCCGGAAAGTACCGTTTTCTTTTAATTTTCCTTATTTTCTAGTTTATCAGTTATCACATTGAGGGCAATGTTCAACTTAAGTGTGGAGGGGAGCCAAATAGAAAAAATTAATTATATCCCTCCATGTTTGCCCTGCAAAAAATTTCTCAACTGATATTTTATACAAATCTTAAAATATAATTGCTTTTCTTTTAAATCTAAAATATGCTCTTAGTAAGGCAAGTTCAACCGAATTGACATTATAACAAGCACAAACTAGTCCACTAAATTGTGAGAATTTAAAGCCTTAGAGAATTCGGGTACCCACCTTTGGTACCTAAGATAATTGATGCCTTTAGCTTGTTCAAGTTAAGGTTTGAATGCAATTGCAAGTGTCTCATCCGTCGTTATGGCTGTGTATTTGTAATTTTTTGCCTTTTCTGGAGCATTGGTATTGGTTGAAAATTATATTTGAGTGAGCCGATAATTTAGTAGCTTCAAAACTTGTGCTTGATCATTATTTACTAACCGCATTGAGGTTAATTTATAGACAAAGTCATATGATAAGAGGTGAAATAAATCCCTACATAATCATGTATCTGCAACACTCGCTTTTAGTGCTAAAACCCTGCTGAAGTATCCAAAGTTGAAGAAAAAAATAGAAATATGCTCAAATGAAGAAGTTAAGCTTCGTGTCAACCTAAGCGTTTGGTATAAAAAAAGTTGAAAGTATAAGGCTAAGGTTGGGCACGTGAGATCATTATTCACCCTCATCATTATCACATTTTTCCTCTTTGAGATTTTTGTCTAGGTGCTCACGCTGCATCGGGCATGTTTATGTGTCAAGTACAAGCATATGATAGCGACCTAGATTATGTCTATGCAAATTGAGTGACTTCACAAAATATAAACCCTATCTGAGAGACTTGAGTGAATTTAAATCAAACACTTTCCCTGTGTGAGGTGCTTTGTTATATGTCTATGCCGGAAAAGTTAACTAATCCAATAAACACTTGTTATTGTTAAATGATTTTTCTCCAAGTCACGATAAATGATTTTGTTTTCTCGCTTTAATTGTTTGAGGGCAAGCAACAGCTAAGTGTGAAGGGATTTGATAACGCCTTAATTATACATGTTTTCGGCGAGGTTATTTATATATATTTAACCATTTCTCGTGAGCTTTTGGTACTCTTTAGCCTAAAATAGATGCAGGTTCACTTGAAGTCATCCCGAGCTCAAAAGAACAAAGTTCAAGTGTTTATAGTTATTGGAAAGCAAGATTAAAGAATAAAAATGACCAAAGCTGAAAAAGTCCTAAGTACGCCGCACTTACCCTTTGTGCGCCGCACTTTCCATCGAGTCCAAGACTTAAAGACAATTAAATGAAGATTGCATTTAATCACCAAGTACGCCGCACAATACTTCTAGTGCGCCGCACTTCCTATCAGAACTATGAAGAATTAAATGGAATTAAATACACCTCGCATTTACACCCTTAGTGTGTGCTTGGATAAGGGCTTATAGGGGCTTGGGCTTTTAAAATAAGCCGGCTTATAAAATAAGACCCGTTTGTCACGCAGGCTTATGAAGTCATAAGCCTCTATAAGCCCCAGCCCCATAAAAGGGGCTAAAAACTTTAGCCCGGGGCTTATGAACAAAAAATTACTTATATACCTTTAAAAATATCTAACATACACCAAAATTTTATTTAATTATATCCTTTTTAGTAATTTTACAATAATAAGCCCCAGCCCCAGCCCATTTGCCAAACAAGTTTAAAAAAATACAAATTTTAATTTCGGCTTATAATATAAGATCCAGCTCCAGCCCATTACGCCAAACATACCCTTAGTACGCCGCATAAATAACTTTGTGCGCCGCACTTTTCACCCAACATCAGCCTATAAATACAGACGAATTTTCACTCCAAACTAATATCTTCAACTCACTCTTCATTCCTTCAATCATATTTCTCTCTACACATCTCCATAAACACCATAAATACTTGAAGACTGAAGATCAAATCACGAAGAACGAAGAAGAACATCATAGAATTTAGAAGAAATAAAGGTTGTGCTAAGATTCTATACTTGTTAAGGGTAGAGTTTGATCCATATTCTTACCCGGATATAGTATGTTTCTTATTTATATACTTAACTTTGTTATGAACTTGATAGTCATGAAAGGCTAAATCTCTCATGACTACTCGGTGAAAATAATATAATGAATAAGCGTTTGGTATAGTTGTGATATTGTTAATCTTAAGCTTATGTTAAAATCCTATTGTGTCCACTCTTATAAACTTTGATTATCAACTTTGGTTATATACTTATAACGGTATAGGTCGAAAGACCCGTTGTGAACTATATATAGTTTTAAAAATTTGTCTATGATCTTTATCATTTGTGACGAGAAATCCACTTATGTTATTTGATAAACAAAATAGATTTGATATAATAATAACTGGATTATTTGAGTGACACATTTGATCGAGTTAACCGAATATAAGTCTTAAGTTAAACAAGTTAATTTGTGAAAACGTTTTCTGACGAGAAACTTTTTTTATAAATTAAAGTCCCAAGTTTGAGATCGTAATTATGGCCATTGCTTATGAGTTATATGAAACTATCCGAGTAGTCATCGTTCTCATTATTGAATTCAGTTATTTTTCTGTTAAAGTTTACTTTTCATCTGGTTATTCGAACACTACGCAAACCCTTGTGAAAGACCTGGTCTTATCTAAAAAGATTATACTACATACGAGTGTTATACTTTTACCCGTGTGTTTCCATATAATAAATAGGTATTTTCAGTCATTATAAATTTAAAGCTTCTGAAACACATCAAAGTTTTAACTTTTTTTCGTAGTCCTTACTTTTAATAAACTTTTACAAATGACTATTTAAAGAAAGAGAAATCCCTCAAGAATATACTTAGAGCGTGATTAACCTAGCCTCATGATTTCGAACATGGCTGAGTAGAGGATCGTTGCCAGCTTATCCGATGTGTCTTGGCATGGCTACATGATTGTCCGACACGAGCGACGATCTTAAGACATTTCTCAAGAATATATGTGCAAACAAAAAACCAACGTGTCCGTTAATACCTAGTACGAAATCTCATGTTCATGTATATGTGTTGCAAGTCTTATAAGTTTATCAATCGTAACCCAATGACACCATATTGGCATATCGGATTAACGTGAAATGTATCATGTTTCAGTCATCCCTTTGCATATGATTTAAGGAATGTAACTTTTTTCTTTTCGTTTGTAAACGTTTAAAGTCGATAGAAGGAGCCTAATCCATCCGACCTTAACCCTTAAGCCACCTTTTGAATATCGTTAATTATTTCTTTCGATGTTATTTTTATCAAGTGGGCTCAAATATATTTCTAAAATTAGCCCATCAGAATTTTCTTTGTCAGCTAATGGATCAAGTCTATATTGGTTTTCGAATCCATGTTGAGTGGCCCAATAAATTTGGCCCAACTTTGTATATGTTAGGAGTGATTGTTAATTCAACATCCTAAAGCTCATATATTCGGGTAATACTCACAAGAACGTTGAAGAAAAAAAAAACGAACGGAACTTAACCGAATTAAATATCCAGCTTTCGGTTTAGATATAATTTTGGAAAGGGACAATTTCATCCATATCCTTTGAAAACTTGAATATTACGTCAATATCCTTACAAATTTTCAAATTACATTTCTTTCAATCATTCATAATACTCATAAATATCCAGAATTCAATTTAATTACATCATTAATGATTTTAATTTCTAAAAAACTTGTTTGCCTCCCATTTAATAAGTTAGTGACCACTTTACCCTTTCCAAAACATAAAGATACTCAATTACTCATATTTACCTACTTGGAACTAGAACAACTCAATAACTACACAGGTAACCATTCCTTCAATAATCAAAATTTTAATTTCACGGGGCCACAAAATTTGCATAACCGTAGCTTGTAGCATCAAGATATATATCTATACTACTTTATAATGGAAATTTCACCCATTCTTAAAAAGAGTAGAAATTGAAAAGTTAAAAATTGTACAAGCCTTAGAAACTAAATGTACAACCCATTCTGCTATTTATATTTGTAATAATGCTAATTGATAATTTCGGATGCTTTGAATGCTAATTGGCTAATTATGCATTAATCTTTAGAAATATACAAGCCTGAAAACTAAATGTACAAGCCTTAAAAATTAATAATATTGACATTAAATGTGTGATTATTAATTTCATTGAATGCTAATTGTTAATTTAAAAGTTCAAATTAATAGCCTCATGCTTATATAAATCTATTATACTCATGACACAATTCTCATTCACCCAATTCTCATTCACTCATCTCTCTTCTCTAAGCACCGTCGGCTGCCCCCCACCACCATCGGTTGCTGCCCCACCGCCGCCGGCTGCCGCCGCTCGCCACCGTAGCTAAAATATTTTTAGGTATTTTTTAATTTTTTTTAATAGAATTATATGATTTGACATATTTTGAGGGTTTTTTGTTATATATTTTGAAGGTTTATGTTTTCAAATGTTTTTTTTATAAATGGAACGAGTGTTATGATAATGAAGATGAACTACAATCATTTAGGCATAAGGCACGACAACAAGATAAAGTATACGAGGAACGTGAAGAAAGCTGTTAGATTCTGCATCTTCGCACCTGTATATTCTATCCGAAGGGTCATGAAGGGGTGATGAATGAAGTTCCTGATGGTGCTGCAATCTTTGCATCCAGTTATCGGCTTAGGAACAACGACATGTATCGAGTTTAATTACTCTTATCAATATTTTAGAACGACAATAAACGTTACATTTAAAAGATACATTTTTACGTGTGTATGGTACTCGTGTTAGTATGTTTTAGACGTGTTATATTTTTGGCATGATTAGATTTTCATTAATCTCTATTAGCTGGATCCTTAGATGTAGGATTAGTCTTGGGCTCAAGTCTTATCTATCTAAATTTATACTTCTATACTACATTATAAAGCATTTTTCACCCATTTTTGAAAAGAGTAGGATGTTAAAAGTTGAAAAATGTACACAAGTCTTAGAAACTAAATGTACAAGTCTTGAAAACTAAGAATCTTGACATGAAATGTGTGACGAAAAACTTTGAAATGTACAAGTCTTGAAAACCAAATGTACAAGCCTTAGAAACTAATAATTTTGACATTAAATGTGATTGGTAAAATTTGATGACTTGACAAAAATATCTTGGCCGGATTTAATGACATTAAGGCTGGATGGAGTGGTGAGGCAAAACTCACCTAACACGTCAGCGTCACATCAGTTTTCTCTCTCCAAATAAAACTCACCTTACAACTCACTTTTCAACCGTAATAAGAACTCACCTTACCACTAAAACTCAACTTTAATTAAAATACTCACTTTATATAAAATATACCCACTAAATACCCACACACACTCACAACCAATTAAAATACACTTAATAAAAAAGAAAGGGGCCCACAAATAAAACTCACTGTGAGGTGAAAAACTCACCAAAAGGTGGGTTTTTTCGGTGTTAACTCACCAAGCAAATCCAATGTGGCAAGGTGAGTTTGGAGGGTGGCATGGCAACTCGCGCGTGAGTTGGAAACTCACCTAGGTGAGTTTGCCAAATCCACCTCTACTCCGTCCAGCCTAAATGTGTGATTGGTAACTGATTTGTAATATGAAAGTCTTTGTGGTTTATAAATACAAGTTGACCCGTTTTTTGACCAGAACCGGTTGAACCTGCGGGGTCGAACCGGGTTTCAAAACATTATGTTTAATCTCCAAACCATCAAACTTTTATTATTTTTTGTTTATAACATATAAACTTTTTTTATCACTACAATTATTTACCGCTAGGAATTCCCGCCGCTATGCGCAGGCAGTCGTCTAGTAAAAGACAAATAAGAAATTAAAGATGTTAATTTGAATAATTGTAAGTGAACCATTCAGTTCAAAACCATTCAAGTGCAACTACTGTTAGCATATCATTGATTTTTATTTTTTTTTATTTTTTATTTTTGGTAAAATGGTGAAATATATTAATATCCAGATGTTACATCAATAAGAAACAAAGAGGGTTGGAGAGACCCAACCTCATACAAGCATATCAATGATTGGAAAGTCAACAAAAAAATCCATGAAAAACCAATTACAAAACCTCTAATTAGTGAACCGAAGTCAATTATTGCAAAAGACCAACAACATCCAATCGTTCTTTATTAGATTGGTTCAATGATAATCAAACAAAAAAAATACTTAGAAGCCGTGAGAAGATGGCGACTCAATGATACAAAGAAGGCTCATGTTATTTGTACCCCCTGAAAAGCCGTTTGTACCCCCTCTGGTTTTTCCTTTTTTTTTTTTTTTTTTTTGTTTATATTAAAATAGTGAAACGCAGAATGCGGAACGAAAATTATAAAGTTTAACAGGTCAAAAGTATGAAACTGTGAAAAATTACACAACAGAAACTGATAAAAAAACTGCGTTGCACTGTAAACTGAGAGACAAAAAGTACAAAAAGTACGAAACATGTGTACTTTATGGTGGGTAAAGGGGGTACCAATAGTAGCACCCTAAAAAAAATGAAAAGACGGCACCAAGAAGAAAATGAGTCAATAAGTGTAATTGGGTAAGAAGGGTAAAACGGTAAAATGATAGTTTATTTAATATTTAAATAAGAGATCTGAAGATCAAAATCATTATAAATAACATTTAATTGATTTTTGGATATACATGAGAGTTATTAAGTTTTAAAAGGATATTAATGTAATTATAAAATTTGTAAGGATCTTGATGTAATATTTAAATTTTTGAAGGATATAGATGAAATTCTCCCTATTGAAAATAACAACCGAAACGAAAATCGAATTCATATAAACATATATTTTTTTTTATAAATATTTATATACATAAAAATACCCTTAATTTGATTTTTTTATTATAAATAAAACACTTTTAAGCTTGAAATATTTATTTTACTAAAAAACTAAATAGTTCATTTAAAAATATATATATATATATATATATATTATATAATTCGAGTTGTTCGGATCAATTCAAAAAACGAATCGAAATCGGTTCGGTTTAATCCGATTTGAATTCGGTTCGATTCAGTTCTCGATTTTACCTGGAAATTATTTTTAACCAAAAAAATTGAATCGAAAAAACCAAACCCCCCCAATAACCGAACCAATGAACACCCCTAACATCCTTGTAAAGTATTCTGTAAATCAACAATCACAACCATTATTTCTTGATTTAAAGGTATCCTAACATTGAAATTTACATCACTAACAAAATGAAACTAACCATGTCAGTCAGCATCGATTACGATCTTCATTTCTTGTTTACATTCATTTTGTCAAATGAAAAAACAAACATGAAAGACATACTTTCAACCTAAGGCGTGAATTTGGCTAGCCGAAAAAACTAAACTTCTGGAAGAAAAAAAAAGCCTATCGTTAAACTTGGCCTTTTTTGAACGCTTACAGAATCACTAAAGCGAAAGAATCACATATATGTCAAAATGTTAGCACGACGATATACTGCAAAGAAAAAACATGAAATAAAGTATTTACTAGCATACTTGAAACGACTTCTATATAAACCAATGTACAAAATCCTATATCTTTATCATCTACTCTCTCCGTCCCAAAATCAAAATTATTGATACCGACAAAAAAACACACAATTTAAGAAAAGTAAATTTATTACTGTTTTCTCTTTCTTACTTTTTAGCATAATGACAGTTTTACCCTTAACTAATTAATTAAAGTTTTCTTTAATGTTTGTAATATTAATTTCAAACAAGGATAATATATTAAACTTGATCAAATTTTCCTATCTATTTTCAGTAGTGGACAATTAAATTGAGACATCCCAAAAAAAACACGTGAACAATAAAAATGAGACGAAAGGAATACTAAAGAATTTTGCGCTTCTAACAAAAGAATATCATAACCAAATTGTAAATTTCACACGTCTTCAATAGATTTTCTGGTTGCACTATTGTTCAGAACTATCGTTTCTTTTTTTTTCTATCACAATCACAGACCAATGTGAGTCCTGACTCGTGCAAGTTGAATCTGAGCAAACATGTGAGCGTGCAGGTGGATTTGCCATATAGTTAGTTTTATGAAGGAAAGTCCCGCATAGAATTGTCACGAAACCACATATTTCCGTTGCAATTTGTGATGCACTCTGCTTATCCCAATCCTGTCATCATGCCAGGAACCACATATATAAACAAAAAATTCATAAATATTGTATGACTGTTTCATCTCAATTGTCACCAATTAAGAAAAAGAATAACTTAAAAGAAATTGGGTTGAATGCTTCATACGGGTCGAAAGATTTTCATTTGTTGACCCAATAATACACGTCTACTATTTATTAAAAAGGTCAAAAAAGCTCTGAACATTGTTGTTTCAGGGAAACCGGACTTGCACAAAAGAACTGACCATTGTATTGAACCATTTTTCCACCACTACTTTATGCAAGAACACATGTAAAATTACGTTGAACATGATCACACTAGCCACGATGGTGAGGCTTGTAAACATGACATAGTATACTGGGGAAATGACATTGGTATTGAAGGTATCTAGTGCCTGCAAAATGGCATTCCAAATTTATGAGCATCAGAATTTCGTGATAAGAATACTAATATTACAGTAGCACATTTAGGATTTTCGAAGTGACATAACATAAAACGTTTAGTAAATGCACTGCAATAGCATCTTATTTATTTATTTTATCATTCGGATTATTTCGGAACAATGAACGTTTCTTTAAGTAATCAGGAGTCACATAACTTACAAACTCCTCCAGTTTTTTTACACTACAGAATTATCAGCGGATGCACGGTTTTGTATAACAAAGTCAAGTTTACCATACCTTGTTCAAATAGTTGATTTGCATAACACTCAGAATTTCGTGATAAGAATACTAATATTACAGTAGCACATTTAGGATTTTCGAAGTGACATAACATAAAACGTTTAGGAAATGCACTGCAATAGCATCTTATTTATTTATTTTATCATTCGGATTATTTCAGAACAATGAACGTTTCTTTAAGTAATCAGAACATAACCTAACAAGACTCCTCTAGTTTTTTACACTACAGAATTATCAGCGGATGCACGTGTATAACAAAGTCAAGTTTACCATGCCTTGTTCAAATAGTTGATTTGCATAACACTGAATACAGCAAGTAGCAAGGTGAAAAACCATGTTTGAAAAATGATAGCTTAATAGCAATCGCCACTGCTTTTACACACATCAGCTGCGTTCCCATAAAACTCTTAAAAACACAATAAATATTACATGTCGATTAAAGAAAAAGGAGAAGCTAACCAACTGGGCTAGCTCAGTTGGCCACCAAGGATAACCTTGGGGAGGTTTCATTGGAGAGGTCTCAGGTTCGAGTCTCACCATGAACCTTCAAGGGCCCGAAATAAATAGAAGCAGGAGTGGGGTAAAAATCCCCTAAGGCGAGGTTCGAGGCTTGCAGCCCAATTGGATGTCAATGTAGCCTCGAATCACTAACTACTAACTTGCCGTTCTAAAAAAAAAAAGAAAAGAAAAGAAAAAGGAAAAGCTAAACAGAAGACAAACCGTCAATGAGCCCATAAGAGAGCAGATTCCAACATATACGATTAGATGAGTCTGCCCATAACGTGGCACATAACGGTAAATGAGTACACCAACTAGAACCAGTACAATACACGCATAGACCAGAAAGCCTGTTAACGTCATATTTGTTGGTCTTCTTGTATACAGTCATAAGGTATATTAAAAAAATCAAAAGGGCAAGTAAAGACACAAATCAAGCAAGACGAAGCAAAAGCAACAACGCAAAGCACAAAAAACACAATGCAAGCATACTAACACGGGAGCAGGCAAGGCAAGAACGAGCAGGCAAACACGAAAAGCAAACATACGCCAAAGACGAGAAGGCATAACAGAGCAAATAGCACATAGAGACACAAAGTAACTTAATCACTAAAGCGGCGCAAACTAGCCTAAAAAAAGGCCTAGAGGCCCTACCAAAAGATAGCAGCAGCATAAGCAGGCCATGCAGGCAAAACACGGAAGCACACAAGCACTGAAACAAGCAAAAGACGAGAAACAAGGAACACAACATGGCCATAGAAGACAAGGCAAACAAAAGACAAAAGCAACAACGCAAGGCACAAAAGGCACAAAGCAAGCATGCGAACACGGAAGCATGCAAAGCAAGAAATGAGCAGGCAAACACGAAAAGCAAACATCCGACAAAAACGAGAAGGCGTACAAATAGCAATAGAGCAAAAATCACAGAGACACAAAGAAAATAAATAATCACTAAAGCGGGGCAAACTAGCTTAAAAAAGGCCTATAGGCCCTATCAACAGGGAAGGGCAGGCAAACCACGAAAGCACACAAGCACGAAACAAGCAAAAGACAGGGAAGCAAGGAACACAACAGGACCATAGAAGACCAGGCAAACAAAAGGCAAACCAAACCCTCTACACCCTCCATCTAACCTCCTAATTCTAGCCCACCTCTCTAACCTATCAAAAACTAAAACGCTAAAGGCCAAACAAGAGAAGGCGCAAAAGACACAAGGCAAAAAAAGCACACGCAAGAAGAGTCGACAAACATAGCGAAACCAACTAAAAAAGTGAGACAAATACTAAAATCGCAATTTTGTAAAGAGATATTTGATGTACTACCTGACTATTATACTTAGAGCTCCCAAAGGGTCACGAGAATGACTGGAGCAAATGCATATGCTGCAAAATTTGCTCTCTCTCCTAAAATCACTACAAAAGGATCGCAAATAAGAACAGCGTAATCATTACAGATTTGAACTTATAACGACAAGATGGGTAGCTGCGTAATAAGTTAAAAAGGCTTAGGGTTAATGGAAGTCGTATTATTATGTGGGCTAAACACTCAGAACTAGGGTTGGCCTAAAAGTCCAATTTTTGCCAAGGGGCATTTACATATATCACCCTACTTTGATGATTAATTACATATATATACCCAAACATGCTTTAAAATCATTGTACATTATGCATTTAATCGTTGCACTTTGGGTATATATGTAATTAATCATCAAAGTAAGGTGATATATGTAATTAATCCTTTTGCTAAATCAAAATTCTGATTACATGAACAATGTTACTTCCTATTACAATAGAAACTAAATACATAAATAGAACCAATCTAAGAGATTGTATGCACTCGCCTGCTTTTTAGCTAAATCTCTTGGTTTAGCTCATTTGAGATGAAACATAACCCAAATTGACCCATTTTAGCAAACAACGTGTATGGTATGAAGTCGACAAAGTAGTGTCATTGGACTTCTAAAGAGAGCCACATTTTCATGATAAAAAATCACATGTAAAGACAATGAGGAAGCACTTAGAACTTACTGCTCACCATCCCAGCCCACCACTAAGGTTGCTTCAAGTCCGGAACCTGTAACACAGTCCTCATGGCAATAAGATTTTTATACAAAACAATACAATATATCGTTCATCAATAAAGCCAAACGACCCTAACCGCAACTAAAGTAATATAACCAATTGATACTCATATTATGCAAGGGGGTGTTTGGATTAGCTTGTTTTCCGGGCTTATGGGTTTATTAGAAAAGCTCTTAAGCCGGAAAAAGTAGCTTATGAGCTGATCCAAATTCATATAAGCCCTGAAAATAAGCTAATCCAAACACCCCCTAAGTTTCAACTAAGGTATGTACTATCATAACAAGTTCTTCATATAGGTTCTAAACATATAGCAATTTAAGTTTAGATAAATCTATAAGATATAAAAAATCGCTAATGTATTAACAATTGATCTACACAATTAAACTAGTGTCTTGGATCCACAACGCTTCACGATCAAGAAAAAGTGGCATAAAAATCAAACAAAAAAAGGTTTAACGCAACAATCATTCCGACACTACATTACGTATACATTAAATACTAATGGGCTAATTATCAATACACGGAATCATCGAAATTCAAAAAGTTAGTTACTAAATAGTCGTATCCTAACGATGGTACATACAGCTCAAAAAAGCGACAAGATACATTTTCAAGACAATAAGCCCAATACTAATTTAGGGGGTGTTTGTTTTGGCTTATATGTGGGCTTATGAGCTTATTTGATTTTCGGCTTATATTTCATAAGCCCCAATTTTCCAGATTATTTTGAGACTTGTGGGCTTATATAAGTTGCCCACAAGTCTCAAAATATAAGCCGAAATCAAATAAGCTCATAAGCCCACATATAGGCCGAAACGAACACCGCATTATAGGAAATAAGTAAAGATTTCGAACCTGCTTTTGTACCTAAAACACCAGCCTTCATTAAACCCTTTTTCTTGATAATAAAACTAGACCCAATAAAAATACTAGACACCATAGCTAATATCAGCCCATGAACATTATCAGATAACATATCACCCTTTCTTCTTATCAAGAACTGGTTTACAGATTTCAGACTTTTTTGCGCCTTTTCGAAAAGAAAAAAACCAATGACCCTTACAATCACTTGATCAAAACTGCTTTTGTTATACCACTAAAATTTAAGAAAAGGGTTTTGAAAAAGATTTAGCATTTTTTTATAAAAAAGTTCTTTTTTTATAAAAAGTTTCTATATCATATTACAAGATCATGATAGATATGTATATCTGTTATTTTTGTTTGAGGAGAGGGAGGCAACAACTAAATTTTCAGTTATGTGAGCCTGGAAATTCGAAACAATATTATTTTATTGTTACTATAATATAATTATAATATTGTTTTTCATTATTATTTAAAAAAATAATATATAAAATCAACTTGAACCACAGCTTATCTTAGCAAGTATCCCGCGTTAATTGAAATACCATTTTTGCCCATTTAATATATGGAAGATCTTTATTATTTAAACGTGCATTGATTCTTTTTATATAGAAACTTTAATAAGGCTAAGCATAATAAGGGAACTTCGTGATCGTGGTCATCATTGTAAAATCAGTGTAAACTCAACTTTCTTTCTTTATGACTCGCTTCATAAGAAAACGGTGATCACCACCAAACCACGTAAACCCAAATATACCCCATAAAAATCATTTAATAAAAACACCCACACACAACAAACTCCTATAGACTCAGTCGTGCAATCGACCATGTCTTGTCTTTTTTTTTCTCTTCAGACGTGTTGACCCAAAGTCACGTAATAAGAGAAAGACGGGTCTTTAAGGTGTCAGCTTGAAAAAAACGCGTCTTCGTACAATCCATTAAGGATGGTTTAAAGATTTACTTTCGTAGACCAATGTTTACTACTTATTTAGTTGCCGTTTATGCAACTTTTTATATGTGCATTACTTTTTTTTATTCACATTACTACAATTATTGGTTTTTAAAGTAAGTTTTGTTTGTGCCACCAATAAAAAAGTGTCATACTACGTTACTTATTTTTTATTGTTTATTCTTTTTTATCTCAATTTTATTGTCCTTTTTTTTAAATTTGCTTCAAAATAATTACTCATTTGTGAATACCACTAATCAAAACATTTCTAAATGGTAATGATACAATTTTATTGGTTATATTAGTTCTACAGTGTAGTGATTTGAACTTTGAACAATTATTTTTGAACAGAAATAGTATCCAACTTTAAATGTGACTAGTATTGTGTGTTTTTTTTAACGGCCGATAATATATAAAAAGCTTCTAGTAAGACACTAGAAGCAAAAAAAAAACCAAGTTCAGATCTAGAAATACAAAAAATACACATTCTAGAGCCCTCCCGAGCGCTTTAATTGTGAGGACTATAGTATTGTGCAACTATTTTAGAAAAAAAAAGCTTTTTAAAAACATTTATGTAAACCAAATTTAGCTTGAAACGGTACCAATCTTAACTTGTGAACATACAGAATAACTTGGTAAAACGTATGCCAAAGAAACTTTGGGTCAATCTAAAGTTCTTTTTAATGAGTCACCACTTGTATGTATCTACAAAATTAAGTGGTTCATATAAACCTCTTAATTAGCCTCTTATTGGGAAGAGGTTTAATGCTTCCCCCAATTAAGATGTATTAAAGGTTTGGGCTCACAATTCTTTCCCACTAAGAAGAAAAGAAACACCCCCTTAATGTCTCAATCATAGTATATGAGCAACAAATGTAACAACTTTTGATGATGCAAGTATGACTAAAACTAAGTTCCTCAATCAGCCTTTGGTATAAAAAGATTCTGAATTCTTTGCTAGAATATGCCCGGGGGCGGAGCTAGAGGGGGTTCCCAGGGGTGCACGGAACCTGATGGAATTTTGTCGCGTATTGTATATATTTACTAAAAATCTCTATTTAATCAAAATGAACTCGGTCTCAAAATTATGTGTTACATAAATACTTGTTTTATTTAATTAGTCAAATATGTTAAAATTTTAGTTTTTCATAATATTACTAAAGCCCAATATCCATGTTAAAATTTTAGTTCTCCAAAATGTTGGACATCGACCGATATCTTATAAAGTTAGTCAAACTCTGAATAAGGTCATTTCCACTAAATTAAAGCCACTATTATTTAGCCTAATTTATTTTGTCAACTCAAAATGAAATTTCATACTAATATTAAACAATGATATCCCTACGTATCAAAATTCCATATTTAACTTATCACGCATTAAAAATGAATTCTTTTACAGGACTATATTTTTATCTTCATGCAAACTATATATACAAACCCTAATTTATAACCAAAACTTAACCATTACACCAACATTGCAATGAACTCTTCAGAAAGGCACTACGATGAAGCATCGAAACACGGGGCGTAAGAAGATCCCAATCAAGAAGATCAGGCTTCAAGTCACGTTCTCCAAACGACGTACGGGGCTCTTCAAAAAAGCTAGCGAACTTTGTGTCTTGACAGGGGCCGAGATGGCAATCCTTGTCCAATCACCCGGTGGCCATTGTTATGCTTTTGGTCATCCTTGTGTTATCGACCGCTACGATAACAATGGATCAACGTAAGTGTCGTCCCCAAAACAACCATTAGTGACCGAGCTTAACCTACGGTATGCCGAGCTTGAGAAGGAGTTGGATAGGGAGAAGAGGACGTACGAGGTGATTCAACAAGAGAAAATAGGTAAGTCGTCGTCTAGCGAGTTTGTTCTTGCTCGTACAATGGAACAAACTCGCTAGACG
>BQNB010141266.1:0-17294 GCA_026074375.1 Tanacetum coccineum
TTGGCATAGATCCTAACACGGACTTAAGAAGAGTGAGTCTGCCTCCGATTAAAAGGAGTTTCATCTTCCATCTAGAAAGACGACTTAGATATCTTAGAAGGAAAATGAATTGTATGCTTAAAAGTTGAACTTAAAAATAAACCTAAAGATATAATTAGTAGATTTAAAAAATTGATTGGTGAAAGATGATGAGTGATAAAAAGTATATGACACTTGTTAATAATTAAATGAATTAGGTCTACTATTAAGTCTCTTTGTTAAGCATGCATATCAACACTCATCTTAGTATATAAAAACAGGGTTAATGGCGCCATCAAGACCCTAAATACGGGAGTCCAAAGTTGTCACGCCCCGTCAGTGGCAGAAACACGGGATGCGATGATACCGTTCATCGCACAAGATACAAGATCATACACTTTACAATTTGCAAAAATGAAACTTGAGTTTACATAAATTTTACAAGTTAAGACTTGACAACAATAATCGAAACCCATCTCGACCCAGTCCCCTTGGGTTATATCTTTGCTCTTCCAATACCATTCATATACCTTTGATTGACACACCTGAAAATGATACTCGAAAACGTCAACAATAATGTTGGTGAGCTCGTAGGTTTGACCTTAAACCCAACAGATGTGCCAATATTTCAAAATAGTGGACAATAGTGCAATATGACAGTGAATATATATGCAAACAACTCATGACTTAGCATCCCCGCTAATCATGTAACACTACCTAGCAATCCCGCTAGTCAATCACCATATGTCACTTACGCACCTAAAGGGCCTACCAGCTGGAGCACTAAATTAGGGCAGGGCCACACACAAACTAGGGTAGGCGTACCCATCCGCTCCAATAACCACACAAATACAGGGTAGGCGTACCCATCCGATCCAAACAATCATACAAATACTGGGATAGGCGTACCCCTCCGATCCAAACAATCATGCAACACATAATATTCACATAGCAGTCATAAGCACATATCTTGTCCCAAAAACAAAACCACATTTCGCACAGTTCAATTCAAAACACATTTGAGTATCATTTTCCCCCAACGGAAAAACAGTAAAAAAATGGGGCTACGAGAACTCACCTCAATAGCAAAATGCAAACAGCACAAATCTCAATCACAAAGCACAAATAATCTCAACGCAAGCGCACAGCAGTACCCGGCCACGACCTAATCATTTACGACACTTTATTAATATTTGTACAAATTTGTCTTATTGCACAAGTGTTCGTCTTTACACACACCAAGATTCCCAATATCATTACAAAAACCCCTTTTTCTTATCACCAAACCTTTACTTTTTATCTCAAAACCGTTATCTTATGACGAACCCGTTATCTTTTACCAAAACCGTTATCTCATAACGAAACCGTTATTTTTACCAAAACCGTTATCTCATAATGAAACCGTTATCTTTCATATTATGGTTGTGTGGTAATTACGCAAAATGACTCAACACTTGAGCGAAGTGTGACATGAATACAATTTACTCAAGACACCTTCAATCGTTAAAACGAAACAGTCGACCAAATACTCCGCGAAAATCTGAAGAAAAAGAAATGAGCAAGAACTCAAGAGCCAAAAATAAATAAATCAACATTTTCGTAATCGATACGATATAGATATATATTTATTTATTTATTTTTAAATAAATATAAGTATTTAATAAAATAATAATATTTTATTATTATTTCGTTTTTATTATCGGGCTAACGGGGTAATTATAAATTCTTACCATTTTGTTACGTTCACGCTAAATCGAATGACCTTAAAACTTGATATTCATTTAAAGTCACCTTTGTCCTTTAGTGGGTTCGACACACGTATTTATTCCAAAATATTTTCTAAGTGTAACATTTTCACAAAATTTTTGACATGACTTGTTTATTTGCACAACATTTCCAAGGTTTTCAAGCCTTATTATTTTCCATAATTTTCCCACTTTTTCGACAAAAGGCCAAAAGTCCATATCTTTAACACGTTTATCCAATCATGACTATTTTCGACCAACTAATTCATTTCCCACTTTCGTAATTATTTGTATGTTCATTTATCCGACCTTAGAAATCCAAATCATCAATTTCTCTCCTCTTGGGCCCAAAAGCCCAATGTAAGTTCAATTACATTTGACAAGTCCAACAAAATCCCTCTTATCCCAAACCAAATCCATTAGTCCATTTATAAGTCCACTAATCCATTTACTTATTATTGGGCCTTATGGCCTATTAAGGTCTTAAGAATTTAGCCCGATAGCAAAACTTAGTCCATACCTTTTTACATAAGTCTAAAATATAAACCAAAACCCAATGGGCCTTAAACCCATTAAGCCAAACCAATATAAGCCGAAATCACACATAGCCGTGACCCATTAAGCCGTGGCCCAAAAAAGTCGAAACAAAATGAGCTATAAGCTCGAATAATACCAAAACCAAATAAGCCCAAAGTCCATTAAGCCATAATCAAAATAAGCCAAAAATACAACAAGATACAAGCTTAAAATAAACCGAAACCATAAGCTTATCAAAGTAAGTCGATATCAATACAAGCTATAAGCTTTATTTATGTATAAGTCGCGACCATAAGCTTGAAATAAGCCAAAACCGAATAAGCCACAACGGATAAACCATAAGCTTAAAATATAAGCTGAGACAAGTGGGCTGAAACAAACCAAACGGACCCTTTGGTTGGGCCGTGTCTACGACCGAAGTCCACAACCACCACGTGGGTTGGGCCGAGCCCACACCGAAGCCCAACGAAAACAAATAAGCTATACCCTAGTTTTTTAATAAGCAACACTCGATACTAAGCCCATAATAAGCATTTTAACAAAAGAAAAGTTACCACAACAACAAAAATATTCAAACTTTAAATCCTTGTTCCCTTTTCTTTCAAAATGACGCACGCAACACCCCTTTTTTACATTTTCGCTTTTAAGTTTCGACCTTTTTGACGATCAACTTGTACAACTACTGTTTAGACATCACAACAAGCATAGAAGTACAGCTTAAATCAAAGTTTTTGAAAAACTTACTTGTTTGACAAGTTTGGTTCGATTGTGACGCGCGAAGGAAAGACCTAAAATCTTGTTTCTATAACCCGAGACAATTAGCTATCAACCCAATAATGTTTCTTAACCCCGTGTCTTTGATAAATCTTCAAAATCTTTGTTTCTTGTTCTTGTGTAGCTCGTCCGAAAACAAAAGGAAAAAGGGAGAGTGTTTTTGTGTTTTTGAATTTTATGAAATGAGAAGAATGGATAAGGGATTGAGTTGGTATGGAATTTATGTACCATGCATGAGACACAAAAGCTAATTTCAAGCCTTGTTGTCTCCCTTCCCTTTCACACGTCTAAATGGGATCCAAGGAGGGTCCGGGTTCCTCTTTTCGTGTCGGGATTACTTAAAGCTCCATTTTCATCTATTTAAAACGTCAACCGAACTTAGTTAGTATTTTTATTGCGTTTAAAATCACTTTTCCATAAATCTAGGTTATTTACACGACACCTATCACATTAAATTGCTACAAAAATTCATTTTGAGCCGTTGCCGACCGACTCAAGGCCGAAAATACGAATTTTTGACAAAACTCAACCGAACCTTGCTCATCCATTCTAAAAACACTTCAAACCACAAAATGGGGTTTGACAACTTATATTTGACCAAAATTCCACTTTTACGACCGTTACAGTCTTTTACCGAATTTCACGAAAACAACCGTTTTCTGATAACTTTCAAATCACACACCCACGATTTACGTTTTAAACCAACGTTTTCTAAAACCATGAATTTATTTAAATAAATAAGCTCATTTACACCCTTCCAAAACACCTAAACTTATTCCTAATTAAATTGTCGTGCCGGTACGCGCTGCGTGACAATTTTCGCGGATCACGGGAAAGCTTCCCGGAATTACTTAAAATACCAACCAGAATGCTCCGAAATGGAAAGACGAATCAAAAGTGATTCTCTCATGAATTTCCAGACTCCTCAAAACTCCCGGTTATACCGTAACCATTTTACGCAAAAACAATCAACATAAGTTAACTTTTCAGCTTGCATCAGGAAAACTGACAAGATCGAAAGACTTTAAAATACGAAATTATAATATTTTATAATACTTAACCCTGGGTAAATTACCATTTATCACAGTCTCACCCCCTTAAAAAAATTTCGCCTTGAAATTCAACTCAAATTATCAACTCACAACATTGACAGGAAATTCCATTCCTCGAAGAATCACATCAAATCACTAGGGTTTAGTCTTTTCAAGCAAGATTTCTTACGATTCCTGTAAAGACTAAGTTTTTCCACCATTTCTATTACAACGTTAACTAATTGATTGACCGAGACTTAAATACATAATGAACGAACTTCATGTTCAACTTAATATTTTGAGGCTAACACCTACTATCCCTTAGTTTCACAATTTCTTCAAACTTAGGTTACGCTGTCTCGACGTGACGACTATTCTATCAAAATTGACATTGCCAAACTTTTCGGTTATTAAACCAACGGGACTAACCCTATAGGGTATATGTCCTACATAATACGACTCACACTCTACTTTCTCAAGAACACCTATGGTTCATTTACCAACACTCACTCACTCAAAATCCCCAAGTAAACCTTACTTGGTTAAACACCCCCGGCTCTACCTTTCTAGGATGGCCGTTTAATTGTCTAAACCTCATCATTATTTGCCTTAAACCTTTCCAAATCAGTCACACTCAATGAGTGCCTTAAATCTCACTTCACCTAGATAGGTCAAGATACCTCTCAAAAGCCGACACAATAAAAAGTATGATTAGGCATGCCACAGAGCTCGAATACATTTACGGTCTCTCACTTTCTTATTAGCACTTCTAACAAAATGGTAAAATCAATCAGCTCGAATACATTTCAAACTTACAGAATATACCAACTACATCGTACGCCCATCCTAATAAGGAAATGGGTATCCGCCCTATCACGAGCGACCAATCGTAATTCAACCACACACGGGAAACTATGCTCTCAAGCTTACACAAAATAACTCAAAACACTGCTATCCATAAATATTGAACTACATTTCCTTCACTATCATAAAAACGATTTCAACACAAATCTCCTAACGACTAATAAGGATTTGTCATAACTACCAATAAAAACAGAAACTTTTCTAATCATAATACCGACACTAACCGACGCTACCCAGTTTAGTGATATACACAAACTACTAATCCAAACCTTATATATCCTACACATCTCATTTAGGCTCCTGCCCTCTCCTTATACTGTCAATAATCATAGCCAAATCCAACCATGCATGTCTCTCCTCAGTGAGCTATAATCGCAACTCCCAGTTCTCTCCTTGCGTATCGCTAATGGCATGCCACAGAGCTACTCTCTGTGCATCCGTCTAACCTACCCATGACTCCAGGGCTAATACTGGTCTCCAAATCGCTCCAAAAGTCAATGCAACCCTCTCATGCTCATGCTCTAGACTCCTAAATCAATATCTCTGGGAGAAGATCTCATCCCTGACTGCCTCTGACCTTGTAAATAACTCTCCTATGTCCTTATCATTCCTCCCAAATAAAGCAGGCAATAGCTCCTCCAATCATACCGTATGATCATGAATTGATCCCCATGCATCTCAACGCAATAGCTCCTCCAATCATACCGTATGATCATGAATTGATCCCCATGCATCTCAACTTGAGCTCCTAACTTGGTCAAAAATCCCTCAGTCTCAGCCCTAGCGGGTGAAGCTACAGGCGATGGAACGGTTAGTGGTATTATGGTGATGAAATAGGTGAAGGAACAATAGAAGGTGTTGGAGAAATAGGAAGTGAACCAGACGACCACTCGGGTGATGGCGGTGTCTGAGCAGGTGGTGCTCGTGGTGGGTAAGCAAGAACATCAATGTAAGCTATACCATCTTCCGGGTCTATCTATGTTGTAAGTGTGGGCTGCCTAAGTGTCGACACTCTCTCTGGTCTCTCAGACTCTGGTACAGATCTAGAACTCTGACTTACCTCGAATACACTAGGCATCCGACCCTCTCCCAATGCTATCTCCTGGCGTCTTAACGCCTCATATCCTAATCCTAGAGGCTCACATACGGCTATCTCCACAACTAGGGCTTCCCGCGGTTGACCCTCAGGTACAACCTTATCCCACCTAAACTAAGACTCTCAACTCCTATACCGGGGCCCTCGTCTCCCACAGCAAGACCTTCGTCCCCTGCAGCAGGATCCTCATCCTCAGCAGTAGGACCCTCGTCCTCTGCAGTAGGACCCTCGTCCTCTACGTCCTCGCTCCCACTATCAGAATCCGAACTCTCCTCATCTCCTCGTCCTCTTCCCCATCATGCCCCTCCTTATCATCCTCCTCCTCATCATCATCCTCTACTAACTCAGACGTACCCCAATAACGCTTTCGTGAAGGAAGGTCTGGCGGTGACAAAGATGGTCAACTCTCGTAAGAGGACCTAAACCTTTTACGCAACGCTGAATCAGACATAGCTGCTATCTCTGCCATACTGGTAGAGAAGCCCGGTGATATCTTCGGTGGAACACGCACAGCCATACGCGCGGTCCTACAGAGAACGGGAACCAATTTAGGTAGAGTACTATCAGGTAGTAATGTGGGTGGTGCTACAGTATGGGGTGACTCATGTACCTCAAAATTTTCGGACTCAGTGTACGTCCCTACCAAATAAGCCTGCCTAATAGCCTCATAGGGATCCTCAGGAAGTGGTACGGGCACTCGAGAGCTCTGAGCTCTGTCAGCCTAGGTGGAAATCTCTGGGTCAACAAACACTAGGCTAGACATCCTGTGATAACACAATAAAAGGGTATAAGTATAAAATATTATTATCCAAATTATCAGCATCATTATGCCTACATATACAAATTGTTACAACGTTCGAAATTAGACGTTCGTAACAGTATATATACATACATATATACATATATACATATATACATATATACATATATACATATATACATCAGCATCATTATGCTTACATATACAAATCATTATAGCGTTCGAAATTAGACGTTCGTACATATATACATATATATATATATATATATATATATATATATATATATATATATCCTTATATATATATTAAATATATCGGGAAGAATACGAACAATGAATAAACACCGACCAGGTTCGATACCGAACAGGCACAACTGGTCATCACATAGAGCACATAATCCACAAAAGCATATCCTCAATTCACATTGCTACCTGCGACTTTTCACTAAAATTCTCAACACAACATGCACTACACTAAGGCAAGAACGGCCAACATCAGTCAATCAACATCGCTACCCGCGATAATTTCACTTACATTCTCAAGGCATCGCATACTACTACTACTAAGGCAGCATGTCAATCCTAAAGTCAATATGATCTCAATCTCGACACTCGCAAGTGTTCTCATCACTTTACATCCTATCATTTTCAGGTGGTCACATTACTCACACATCCCTTCCCTCCTCTAACATAACTTTAGAAAACTAACCCCATCATTTCATAGTCCTTCATGAATTAAGCATAGTTGATTAGGCTATGCGTAATTTAGGAAAATACCATGAACTGCTTGGGCTAGTTGACTCCCGCCATGTTCGAGGTTTTACTAAAAACAAACTTCACTTTGGTTATAGTTGCGTTTTTATTTTATTTTATAAAAACCGGAATTCTCTATAACCTTGGCTCTTGATACCAATCTGTCACACCCCGCCAGTGGCGAAAATACGAGAGGATATCGTCCATTGCACAAGATACAAGATCATACACTTTACAATTTACAAAGAAAAGATTTGAATTTACATTAACTTTACAAGTTACGACTTAGCGGTCCAACAATTTAAACTCATCTTGATTCAACCCCCCCTTGGGTAAACATCTTTGGTCTTCCAACCTCATTCACATACCTTTAATTGACGCACCTGAAAATGATACTCGAAATCGTCAACAATAATGTTGGTGAGCTCGTAGGTTTGACCTTAAACCAAAAGTTATGCCAGTATTTCAAAACAGTGGACAATAGTGCAATATGATAGTGAATATACAAGCAAACTACCAATGACATAGCATCCCCGCTAGTCATGTAACACAACCTAGCAATCCCGCTAGTCAATCACCATATGTCATTTACGCACCTAAAGGGCCTACCAACTGGAGTACTAAATTAGGGAAGGACCTCACACATACCAGGGTAGGCGTACCCATCCGCTCTAATAACTACACAAATACTGGGTAGGCGTACCCATCCGATCCAAACAATCATACAAATACTGGGATAGGCGTACCCCTCTGATCCAAACAATCATGCAACACATAATATTCACATAGCAGTCATAAGCACATATCTTGTCTAAAAAACAAAACCACATTTCGCATAATTCAATTCAAAACATTTCAAAACACATTTGAGTATCATTTCCCCCAACGGAAAATCAGTAAAAATGGGGCTACGAAAACTCACCTCAAATAGAAAAATGCAAACAACACAAATCTCATTCTCAAAGCACAAATAAACTCAACGCAAGCGCACAGCAGTACCCGGTCACGACCTAGTCAATTACGACACCTTATTAATATTTGTACAAAGTTGTCTTATTGTACAAGTGTTCATCTTTACACACACCAAGTTTCTTAATATCGTTACAAAACCCCCTTTTTCCTTATCACCAAACCTTTACTTTTTATCAAAACCGGTATCTTGTAACAAACCCGTTATCTTTTACCAAAACTGTTATCTCATAACGAAACTGTTATCTTTACCAAAACCGTTATCTCATAACGAAACCGTTATCTTTACCAAAACCGTTATCTTTACCAAAACTGTTATCTTATATTATGGTTGTGTGGTAATTACGCAAAATGACTCAAGCACTTGGGCAAAGTGCGACCCCAATACACTCACTCAAAAACACCTCAACCGTTAAAATGAAATGATTTACCTAACATTCCAGGAAATGTGACGAGAATGGAGTTAAGAACTCAAGAATCGAAAATAACAATTCGACCGCTACCAAAACGATAAGGGATAATAATATAAAATAAATCATAAAATAATATATATATATATATATAATAGTATATATTATCTATATATATATATATATATATATATATATATATATATATATATAAGTGATATATGTATATAAATACTTATTACTTTAAATAAAATAATAATATTTTATTATTTTCATCTTTTTATCGGGCTAACGGGGTAATTACAACGTCTCATTATTTTAATATGTCCATGTCTAATAGTTTTTACCTAGACACTTAATCTTTCGTAAGAATCATCTTTTATTCTTTCAAATCAAATCGACACAAACATTTACAAATATTAAATATTTAAGAAAAAGCTTTGAGGAAATATATCTTTCGTCTTGTAGTTAATTTGAAATAAAATCATATTTTATTATTAAACTCTTGAAAATTTACCCCTTTTAAGTAAAGTTTCTAAGTATAAATTTTTTTCGAAAATTCGGCATGACCCGTACGTCTATACATCGTTTTCCAAGGTTTTAAACCTTAATCCCAAACACTTTTCACGGACTCAACATTTTCTGACAAAATAACAAAAAAATCAATACTTTCGACACTTTTTATCCAACCGTAGCAAAATAATCCAATTACATTTGGCAAGTCCAACAAAATCCATCTTAGTCCAAACTAATTCCATTACTCCTTTTATAAGTCCACTAGTCCATTTACTTGTTGCCCATTAAGGTCTTAAACATTTAGCCCGATTGCTAAACTTAGTCCGTACCTTTTTACATAAGTTCAAAATAATAACCAAAACCCAATGGGCCTTGAGCCCATTAAGCCGAATCAATATAAGCCGAAATCACACATAGCCGTGGCCCATATAAGCCGAAACAAAATCAGCTATAAGCTCAAAAAATACCAAAACCAAATAAGCCCGAAGTTTATTAAGCCATAATCAAAATAATCCAAAAATCCAAAAAGCTACAAGCTTAAAATTATAAGCCAAAACTGAATAAGCTATAAGCCAAAACCAATAAGATATAAGCCAAAAATATAAGCCAAAACCAAATAAGCTATAAGCTCAATACATATTGAGAACACAATAAGCCATAAACTCAAAAATAAGCCAAACCATAAGCTCTTCGCGAGCTTATAAATAAGCCGAAACCAAGTGGGCCGAGCCCACTCCTTGTGTCGGGCGGAAATCAAACCAAAGAGACCCCTTGGTTAGGCCGAACCCATACCAAACCCAAACAAAACCCAATCAGCCTAAGCTAGAGACCAAATAAGCTCGAAACCAAAACAAGCTCTAATAAGCAAATAAGCTCGAATCAAATAAGCCAAGTGACATTAGGCGAAACCCAAACACTCATTTCCAACCGTCGGTTAGGCCGAGCCTAAACCAAACAAACCCGAAAATCACATAAGCTCTCACTAGCTTATTTTTACGCGAAAATCTCAAAACAAGCCCAAATAAGCACTTTGTTAAAATGTTATTTTACCACAACAACCAAAATATTCAAGCTCTAAATCCTTCCTCCTTTTTTCTTTTTATGCCAACGCAAAAAACACCCCTTTATTTACATTTTTCGTGTTCAAGATTCGTCCTTTTTGACGATCAACTAGTACAACTAATGTTTAGACATCACAACAAACATAGAAGTACAACTTAAATCAAAGTTTTTGAAAAACTTACATGGTTGACAAGTTTGGTTCGGTTGTGACGCACGAAGGAAAGACCCAAAATCTTGTTTCTATAACCCAAGACTACTAGTTATCAACCCAATAATGTTTCTTAACCCCGTGTCGTGGATAAATCTTCAAAATCTTTGTTTCTTGCCCTTGATGTTGCTCGTCCGAATGTAGAGAGAGAGAAGAAAGATATAATTATTTTTGTTTTGATTTCGAAATGATGCATGAACCAAAATGTTTGAGGTGGTGGAGAATATAAGGATACTAGTAAGACAACTTAGCTTAAAAATTGCCACCTTGTCCTTTATGGCTTATCTTGACCGAATAGATCCTAGGGAGGGTCTCGGGTTTATCTTTTTATGCCGGGATCGCTTAAAAGCTCAAAGTTTGACGATTTAAAATGTTACCCAAGTCTAATTAATATTCCTATTGCGTTTAAAATCACTTTTCCATAAATCTAGATTATTTATACGACACATATCACTTTAATTTGTTACAAAAATTCTATTTAGACGTTGTCGGCCGGGTCAATACCGAAAACACGAATTTTTGTTTAAAACTCAATCGAACCATTCTCACAAACGTAAAAACACTTTAAATGTCCAAATAACTTTTGTCAAAATTGACTTGCTCACAATTTACACTTTACCGAATTTTCACGGACAAAATCGTTTTCTGGCAACTTTCAAATCACACACCAACGATTTATGTTTTAAACCAACTTTTTCAAAGCCATGAATTTATTAATTAATTAAACTCATTTACACACTTCCAAATCACTTAAACTTATTCCCAATTAAACTGTCGTGCCGGTACGCGCTGCGTGACGATTTTCGCTAAACGCGGAAAAACTTCCCGGAATGCACTGAAAACTTCAAAACCATCTTAAAACAGAAAAATGAATCAGAAGTGGTTCACTTACGAACTCATGACTCTCCCAAAACCCGGTTAAACCATAACCATTTCACGTAAAAATAGTCAACAGAAGTCAACTTTTTAGCTTTCATCAGGAAAACTGACAAGATCAAAAGACTTTAAAATACTAAATTATACACCCTCCGTCCCATATTAAATGTCCACTATTGACTTTTTAATTCTTTCCTTTTCTACTTTGACCTTAAATATATTTGTTTGTGTTATGTGACACTTGATGAAAGTTATACTAATGAAAAATACATTAAAAACTCAATCCATTCATATATTCTGTATCAAATATTACATAACACAAACAAAAATATTTAAGGTCAAAGATAGAAAAGAAAGACTTAAAAAAGTCAAAGTTGACATTTAATATGGGACAGAGGGAGTAACATTTTATACTACTTAACTCTGGGCAAATTACCGATTATCACATATGATAAGTCCATAAGTTCTTTAAACATAATATTTCCTAAACATCATGTTATCCTAGGTGAATAAACAAGAATATTATTCTTATTTGAGAATTTAGTTAAAAGTAAATTTTAGCTTTGAGTTGTGCTTTTATGTTGTATGAGCAAAGTTTACATATGTTGTTAGTTTGCTCGTGTTTGGTTGACATTTACCAATTGCATTGCAATGTAAATTGCTTGAATATTTCGGACGAAACATCCAAATCGTCAATCCTAATTCATTGTGTATTTTATGAATGTATTAAACATATTAGTGTAATATTTGGAACACAATCATTGGACAAGTAGACTCAATATGGAATCATTAACACAAGTGTGAGTTATGATCCGATGCATATTATTTTCATCTAGAAAAGGATGTAATTATTTTCATATCAATCTAGTGTGATTGAGTATGTAGATCCAAGATAATATCTTTTGTTATATATTGATATAGTCTTGAAGCTAAACAAATAAAAATCAAATTTAATTTCCATACTTAAAAAAACTTGTCAATTAGACTCGATAAATATCTTAACCATAATTTGAATAATGAATCGATATATATTCGAGATCTTTCTTGACCCTCACGAACACTCATTTAAAAGAAAATAAATGAATATTTTAATAGTGTATTCCATTAATCCTAAGATTATTTGTGAGAATAAGATTAATGAATGATGAAAAGTTAACATATTGCTTCATGATTGTTATCTATTTTGATTATGTGAAAGACCATTTATGGTTACGTACAATGTGCACACTTTCGACAAATCATAAGTATTATTATACAAAACACAACTCTTGTAAAATGCTATATAAAAATAAAATTAGGTGTGTTATGTTGGAACAATTCAAACACACGCATTGTTCGAAAATACATTTTCTTTTACTTAAATACTAATGTATTAAAATGATCCATTTTCTCTTGTTTAAACAACATAAGGTCCAACAAGGTAAGTTGTTAAAAATGTTTAAATGTGTTGTTAAAAATAGATTAAATCATTGGAAATAATTAAGTGACTAGTTTTAACACATTTAATAATATACTTGATAAGTTATTGACCTCGTATTCCTAAGTATATTCCCATACTCAAAAAGATTTACAAGATGTTTATATAACATTTGTAAATTAAGTGATCTATGCCTATATGCAATGCAAGAACAATTTTGCAATCTTAATGAAAGAAATCTAGCATAAGTTCTAGTTTGGCATAGTTCCAAAAACTAGCTACAAACGAATAGTGTACATGGCACATGTGCTTAGATATTTAATTAGCTCAATTACAAATAGCAACGATCATTTAATAATTTCTATTAACAAACTTAAGACACAAAGAAGTGCACATAATCACATAGCATAACACATAAAAGTACTTGTCGTCATTTTGTGTATTAGATACAAGAATGTATACTTAGCTCGGTTTTGTTTATAAACGAATTAGTTTCCTCCTCATTTTAAAAATTAACCAATTTTACTATTTTTGAAATGTTAATTACACCATTTTTCAAATACATACCGACTCGAAGGAAAAGGTAAAATACACATTTTACGTCAAAACGACACACAAATTTTTGATCACTATGTAGTATTTTGCATTTTTGATTTACTTAAGTTTGGAATAAATACTTGGAAGTATTTTTAAATGAAAGTAGACTCAATTATCTTTAAAATGACGGGTGACACGACTTCTACGGACTTAGGTTGATTTTATATGAATTGTCAAAGTTTCCGAAAATCTGCCGAATCAGACAGGTGGCCCTCTGATTGATAAGGGGGCGGCCAGGAGCTAAGGGGGCCACCTAGGGAGATAAGGGGGCCGCCCATCTGACACTCCGATTCGCATTTTTTGTACAAAATTATTTAGTGACTTAGCGGAAACATGTAGGACTTACTGAGCTTGATACCGAACATGAAACACTTATTTTAAGCATCATTTACTTCGAGATACTATACTAAGTGTATTTAATTACAAAATTAATACAAGTTAAGCAACAAAATACTTTTCATATTTAATCCCCCTTCACGGGTAATTTGATACATGGATCATACTCAATTTTTAAAACCAGTTGTTTTGAAAATTAGAGCAACCTGGCTCTGATACCAATTGTAGAAATTATAGAGGGGGTGAATACGTTTCCATTTAAAAATTTAAAATGTTTTGTATCAAATTATCAATCAAGTTGAACGCAATAGGAGAAGTGTGAATAATACATCTATATTCATTAGAATATGTCATAGCAATATAAACACAATCATAATGTTAACTTCTATCCATGACACAATCATCATCCAAACAATATAAGCAACAATCAATACACATATAGATCTAATGCAAATATAAATGTAAGGCGATAAGGTAAATAAAGATGTAAAGCGAAAGGTAAAAGAAAGTGCAAACAAGACGTGATGATTTATAGCGGTTCGGTCACGAAACACCTCTTCGCCATAATCTACTCCCCAAGTACCCAACTCAAGAGTTACTTCAGTAGTCAACAAGCTCTCTTTAGGTGGAGAAAACCGTACACAACTAAGCTTACACCGATTTCTAACACTAAGCCAAATGTTGAGTTCTAATCCTAGCTAGAACCAATCTATCACAACTTTTGTATTTTGAGGACTAAAATACTAACCTCACTACTTCACTACACTTCACAACCTCACTTCACTTCACAGCTTCACTTTACTTCACAACTTCAGTTCACTTTACCTGGACACTAACAAGATCACCCTGATCTATCTAAACTCTTGACGATCACCATGATCCAACTATACACACCATGATCACCACGATCTACCTATTACACAAGTTTGGAATACATGGAATCGATCTATACATTGTGAATGTAAGACATGTCACGAATGCACTAACTAAACAACATAATTTCGTATCTTGATGATAACGAGAGTTTTTCTCTTGCACTTGGAGGAATAAGCTTGAATCATTTGGAAACAAATGCTTAAGATTAAATGATCAAAGGATTCTAGGTGATGTATAAACTGATTTTAGATAGAAAAGAATGAGTGCAAAAGGTAAGAAAATCAGTGAGGAACAGTCCAATATTTATAGGCAAAGCTAGGAGCGTTTTGGCTTGGCCGGCCCCCTTATCTCATATACCGGCCCCCTTATTACTAAGGGGCCGCCCTTATGAGCTAAGGGGGCCACCCATTTTTTAGACGCTCCGATTTTGTCCTTTTTTGGGAAAGGTTTATCTAAGGCAGATTTTTCTGTTTTTAGGGTGAAATTTTGAATTCAAATATTTATTTTGAATTAAAACATTTCTTATATTTACAAAAATACTTTGTCTAATTATTTTTGTAAAAACCTTTTGTTACATTTATAAAAATGTAAAGTTTGGGACAAAAATTATTTCTTTGATCATCAAACAAATTTAAAGTTTGTTTGTTCATACCTTAAGTGATTTACGTCGGGTGCAAACTTCGTTGAAGCAGACTTGAGACGTCGAGAGATGTTGTCGTATGAATGCATTGATGATTTGTGATCACGAGTAACTTAATCACTTTACGTTATGTGTTATAAGTTACATGTTTGTCATCACCAAAATATGAAGAAAATGTATAGATTAAATATCGTAATATTTCTACCAACATCTTAGATGCTTGCTTTAATCCACACTTGGATTATGTACACTTCTCAAAGATTACTTGAATTTATATACTCTTTTGAATACACATCCTCCTCGCAAAGGTAATCTTTCAAGAAAGAGTTTAAATATTCGCTTGTCATATTTTATCTTTATATAAACTAATATGACAATAAATCATCTTTACATAATTAATGCGCGTAGAATGAGAAATTTAATTACTAGTCAAATCCTTGAGTGTGATTAAAAATCCTGTCACAAGGCATGCATTAAATATGTATACAATATTGTCCATATGAGTCTTCCTTTTGAAGAAAACTTATTTAAACTCATAGTCTAACAATTTGGTTAATGATTAATCAAGTTTCCAAAAATTGATTATCTTTCATAAACTTGCATCTAATCATTCATAGTTTGATTTAATCATTATATTTAAGATTCAACAATGCATCTCTATAGTTAGTAAGTTCACTATGATCCTCTAACTTATATTCCTCAGTATCGATATAAAATATATCATTCAAGTGCTAAAGGCATCCTTGTGGATCTATGAATGTGAGTTATATCATTATAAGGTTCAACATTTTCATGTTCATCCTTTTTTTGACATTTGCTAGTATGTTTAGAAGGTTGTGTATTTTGTTATTGTATCTCTTAAAGATCTGCAGGTCCTCTCACTTACCTTTTGTAATCGGAGACTATTCTCCATATTACTTAGCATGTTGAGTAACAATAAATTGTTATATTACTTAGCATGTTGAGTAACAATAAATTGTTCTCATTTAGGACATTACAAAATGGGAAGTGATTGTCACACTCATAGATTTGATTGGGACACTCAATGTACAAATAGTTTAAGCAGTGTATATTTACAGTACAACTATTTAATGTACATTTTAGAGTGTCTCAATCAAATATTGAAGGGTGCAAATCACCTCCCTTACAAAATATATTGACAGTTCTTGATTCTAGTTTGTTAATTGCACGCTTCATAGGACATTAACAAATTTAAAACTTCAATTAAGACATAATGTAAGTCATCACATTCCATAACTTTATGTTTTAGTTACCTTTTAGGTCGGAGTCATATTAAGTATATACACGATATACTCAATGTACAAACCTTAACAGATTCGGAGGTAAAGTATTTAAAGTTATAAAAATCAACCAATTCCAAAAGAGTTTGATTTAGCACTATATATATCACAAACAAGTGGTATTTGTAGAAACTGGAAGGGGGAGAGGGGTTGAATCATTTTTACCGTTTTTAAAATTAAAATTTAGATTCTCGACTTATGTGAAGTCAATAGATATACACAAGTGTATATGATAGCGATGTAATAAATAAATAAGTAAATGTTGAATATAAATAAGTAAAGATAAGAAATATCAAACCGATGACTCAATGATTTATAGTGGTTCGGCTACGAAGCTCCTCTTCGCCCTACTCCACTTCTCAAGTACCCAACTTGAGAGTTTTCTTTACTATGTCAACAAGCTCCCTTTAGGCGGAGAAAACCATACACGTCGCTTACACTTTTTTTGGTACTAAGCTAAATACCTAGTTCTACTTCGAGATAGAACCAATCTAACACACTATGTATT
>BQNB010141267.1:0-17294 GCA_026074375.1 Tanacetum coccineum
CAAAAAAGATCTTAGATTGTTCTAAATTGTTACAAATCTATATAGATCTTGTATGCTGAACTAAATCCATCATTGATCTATAAAAGGCAAACCTTTCTCTTTTATATCTGAAAATCAAGAAAGAATGATAACAATCATGTTATATTCTATCTTGGCTTCGTTCTCAAACACACGAAAACAATAAACCTACCCGAGACCAACTTCATGATCTTGAAGTCGCGCCTTTATTGTTGAGTGTTTGGATTAAGAATACATAAATGGATTAGGTTTATGTTTGATATTCGAATTATGCAATTAGAATGAAAAGGTTGTGATGATTTGATGTGGAAGCTGTGTTGGAATGATAAGAAGATAGGAGAAATAATCTGCATCAAGGTTATTAAGATAATGAGAAAAGATGAGGGCGTGTGTGTTATATAATTAGGTTAGTGTTGCCCTAATTATAAGGGGTGGTGTTGGGCCTGGCATAGAGTTAGGCCTGGTATATAAGTTGGGTCGAGTATATGGTTTGTATAGTAGGTCGGGTTTTGTTAATTGGGCTATGGCAATGTTATATTATTTGAGCTGGGTATCCCTTAATTATCAAAACATATCAACAAACAACAACACAACAAACACCATACATCACACTAAAAGATCCTTATCAAGATTCACCTTCACTCATAAATGGTAGTATTGGGATTTCAATGACTACAGGGTTTTTGTACGATGTTACTTAGTTGAGATTGAAGTTAATTTGGGATTTTTTTTGCTTCATTATTAGGTTCATTTTATTGGGTTATCTTCATCAGTGGTCATCAGTATTAGCCGACAAAATAGGTAAGAGGATTTTAAAAGGGTTGATCAAGAGAATTGTAAAGAGAGTACCTTTAGACATCTTCTTACAGAGTATTGCTTATAAAATCACAGGTATATGATGTTAAGTAGTCAGTTCCAGTTGATATAAGATGTACACATGTGTAGATTGAGTCCTCATTTAGTCATTATCCTGGAGGGAGAAATGTGTACATCCGAGACTTAGTTGACTTTGATGTTACCATTTTGACTACATAGATGGATAAATTGCTTACATCTAGGACTTAGTTGACTTTGGTGTAGCAAGTCATATCATCACTATCCTGGAGTGAGAAAAGTGCATTTCCAGGACATAATTGACTTTGGTGCTATGGTTTTGACTTCGCAAAAAGGGATAAAGTGTGTACTTTGAGAATTGAGCTTTATACAACAAAGACTGGGATGCTTCCTAAGTGAGACGATACTGATGATATCATCCTTCCCACAGATTATCCAAAATGAGAAAGAAGGTCTTTGAGTAGATAAGTGCATTAATTCTTATCAGTCTCAGGGGTGTCTATTTGGGATGGAGCTGAAGAAAAAGAGCCTACTAGTCGGGAGGGAGTAAAAACTCAACTAGATACTGCATAAGAAGTTCAGAACATAATTCAAATCAAATCCGAAGAATTCAGATAAGGGAACTTCATGGATGATGAATGAGAAGCAAATTCTAGAAAACTTCAACATGACCAGCAGTGCAAGAAAATAAAGCTTTTTCAGGACATGCAGCTAATTCAAAAACTTCGAAATAACCAGAAGCATATGAAGAAAGTTTTTGAAAACATGTCCAGAAGTTATGAGCATAAATCTAATCAAGACCAAGATCATCGATAGAGAAAACTTCCAAGTCATCCTCAGAAGTATACTACAGTGTGTTCGTCTGCAAGCTGATGAAATAAAGTTAGAGTATTCAAGAAGATCAAGATCATTAAAGACCATCTCAAGTAATATTGGACTTCATTCTTATCATTTTTCTTTATATTTTCTTGTAGGAAACATTGTAACCAATTCACATATGACACCATCTTGTAGAGAGATTGTTAGCCTTACTATTTTGTAAAAATGGCACCTTACACGTGAATTGGACTAGCTACATACAGGCTGCTATACGAAGGGACTTATATTATAAACAAAGGATAGATAGCTTATGTTAGGCATATATAACCCCTCATGACTCCTTATGAGGGGTGTGGATGAACATTTGGTTATTCTTTCAATCTAATAAACACCTAGTTTCTCCAACCTCTCTCTACGTTCCCTCTCTAGACCTTATGGCGTATTTTGTGTTCTTTGATCATCCCCGACCCCCCGAAAGTGAATATTATAAGAGTGTCATGGATAAAACCCAATCAACTGGCTTTGAGATGTCAATCCTTGACCAAAACAAAAGCAAGACTTCTTCTGAAGTGGAGCTGGATACTGACTCTTTGAACCCTACAACTGTTGGTGACATTCAAGCTTTGCTGAGAGACTCCGTGGATGAGCCCAAGGATGATATTGATGAAGAAATGCTTGAGGCTGGAGAGGAAATGGATGAAGAATTACTTTAGCTTGAAAATGAAGAAACCCAGCATGCTTATTCCACTAAAACTCCCACTAAAGAACCCATTTCAATAGAACTTCAGTTTCCTTCACGTAATAAAGATCAGCCTAAACCCTCCAAAGATAAGAAGACCGATGCATCAGAATATGAGTCCTCCTCATATTCTGAAACTTTCAAGACCTTTGAAAACTACATGCCAATCACTAAAAGACAATTGGTGAGAAATCTTCAGAAGTACTCTATGCTTAGGTTGCTGAAGATACTTGGGAAAAGCATGAGTAAGCTGGTGCGTCATATGTTGATCTAAAATGGAGCATTGATGACTTTCATAGAACAACCTTTAGACAGTATGAGAACACTGATGCTGCTCTCAGAAATTATCAATAGATCATCACTATATTCAAGACTGATCACAATACAAGAATCAAAAGGATCATCGACAACCTTCAGGAAGTCCAAAATGATGTAAAAGGGGATCATGCCCTAAACAAGAAAGTGCTTGAAGTTGTAGAGGCATATACCAAGAATTCCACCAACCCTCACTGAGCTTCTTCAACTAGTAAAGGACTTTGATTTTCATGGTTTCAAGACTACCATTGATTATCTGCTGGCTACTATGACTGCTTAAAGTGATCATTTGGCTAAATGGACTGAGTCTTCTGCTTTAATGGCCTGGAGTGTTAGTCCTCGGATGACTAGGATTAAGAACACTCAGGATAACATCCAGTCTAACATAGCATCACTCAAGATAGACACCTCTAAAATCAAGGTCATGATGACTGAGATCTTTTGTGCCTTTAAAAGACAGCCTTTCTCCACTCCCTCAAGCAGTGTGCCTAAGCCAACACTTGCTATCACTGAAGTTTAAGCAACTATTGGGGGGAGAATTTAGCTCACACTGCTACTATAAGTCAAACTAAGGGGGAGAAAGATGACATGATCACTAAAGAGCTTGTGTCTAAAACTGCTAATGTTGAGAAGGAATCTGAACAAGAGCCTCAAGACACTGAAACCATTCCAATTATAATTGTCAAGCCAACTGTCACTCCTTCTGAACCTGAAATAATTAGATCTTCATCAAGACCTCAGCTCACAGATCCTATTGTTGAAGTTCAAGTCTCCCAACCTGAAAGTTTATCACATACCAATCCAAAGCATGATAGAGGAAAGTGTATAGCTAGAGACACTGACGAATCACCAAGAAAGCTAGTTAAAGCCTCAACTGAAGTTCGTCTCGATTCTAATACCCAATGCTTATACCTTATGAAATTCATGGAAAAATCTATCAGCTTACCAATGAGCAAATTCATGCTCACTTAGACAAGGAAGAACAACTGGAAAAGGCTGCCAAAGAAGCAAGGCTATTGGAAATAAATATGTCTGAACTGATCAAGGTTGTACAATAAGTGGTCACTGAAATTGGAGTTGATCTTAAAGCTCTTCAGAGTGCAAAGGGTGGTCAGAATTTCTTAAAGAAACAAGATGCTGAAATAAAAGTCCTTAACAGAGAACTCTTGGAAAAGCTCACAAATGAAAAAGAGCTTAGAAAGAAAAGGATTGATCAGTATAGGTGGACTACCAGTAGCAGACGCAAGCCTGAAACAATCACTGATATCCATATTCATCTAAACACTAAACCTGTTGAAATAACAGTCTACAAGGGCAATGACAAAAGGACCTTTCATGTTTACAAACCCTTCAGGTTTGGTGATTTTGGTGTAACTGAATACGATGAGCTGAGGGACATCATTCTAAAGAAGAACAAAGTAGTGGAAGATTTGATAAACTCATAAAGCAAGAAATATGAAAGACTGAGGGCAACCCCTGATGAACTTGGAATAAAACCAACTCTTTCTACCATTAGACAAGTTCTTTCTCTAACCTCAGGCAGGAAAAGGAAGGCTCAAGAATTAGAACCTAAGGTTCATATTCCTAGACTTGAATGCAATAGAATCCTTCCTGAAAGAGTGCGGTTTTTCAACAACCAAGTGATTGAACATCTTGAAAATGGAATCTTCTTTATTGATGTCTTTGGTAATAAGGCCTTTTAAAGATGAGTGACATTCATAAAGTAGATGTTGATACCTTGCTGGGCTACTTGGTGATGGCTTTAAACATCAGTACTCCTGCAAATCAAAGGTTATGTGCATTATTGAGGAGTCTGATTGAGAGTTACCCTGATAAGGAGATGTTAAAGTCAAAGAAAGTCAAGCTTGAAGCCATTAGATACTCAATGAACTAAGTACTCTTGTAATTTTCTTTCATGTTTTGTAATAGATTGGTAGGACTTGTAATCTCTAGTGAACGAAGTACTTTTATTTATCAGTATCCCTTACTTGCTTTCTAGATTCAGTGTAAGAAGAAGTTGTAATTACTCACTTACACTGAAAAACACTTAGGCTATATTTATATCCAAATAGGGGGATATTGTTGGGCTAATTTAGTGCCTAATAATCTTTTACTTGGATTTAAATACAAAATATCTTAAGTGTTAGATAACCTTAAACATTCCAAGGTCACTGAGTGAACAGCCACTCAATGAGTTACCTTTAAGTGCTCAACCTGAGTCTACAAGAAAGACTCAACCATTCAGTAAGGCGGTACTCAGTGAATGAAGTCCCCAAGCCAAAGAAGAAGGTGATGGGTTCAGTGATTTGTAGAAATAGACTCACTGAACCCCATATGATCTCCAACAACTATTAAGACCCTGAAGACAAGAGCCTGAAGAATAGACGAGATAGTTTGAATGGATAAGTTCAAGTACTTATCTACCTGAAGTCAAATATCCTGAATATGGTATGAATACAAGGTTAATGTCAGCACTGACCTTAGAAAGTGTGTTTGTCCCATTCCTAGATTAGAATTGTAATAGAGACAAACTGTATAATATGTACTGGTTTAATCAACCTTGGGACACGCACTTATCACCCATGTGGGTATGACCCTACATGAGTAGTATAAATAGAGATGCCTTATAAAGGAGTAGGTTAACTTTGTACATTCAAAGTTGTATCTTTCACAAACACCTACTCATCCAAATCAACTAAGTCTTTGAACAAATTCAGTTGGTTAGCATAGTTGTCAACTTAGCATAATACTTTAAGTTATGCTAAGTTGTTAGTGAGGAGATCACACACACACATTGTCATTTAATCCCCATTGTTGTTCCGCAAATAATGGGGTATAGTTCTTAATAAAACTTTATAAGAATTAAACGTTGAAAAACTATTTTGTGTTGTGACAATCCACATTTTCAGGTCATTTTACATCAATAAACTCAAACTATTTACTTTGAACCTTTATGTGTTTACTTTCAATTATAACCTTTAAGTTAAATCGCGTAAACTGAAAATCAACATTTAACGTAAACCGGCATTAAACAAATATAAGTGTACATCAAATATGTGTTATATGATTATTACAAAGATAAATTATAAGTTTTCATATTTTATTTTGCATGTTTTACGTAGAACGCTTACATTTTGCATTATGAACCTTCATGCATGCATGTAAACCATACCACATTTACCAATACCTACAATACTTATACCTTATCAAAAATTAAATATTTCCCTCCCCCATTTTTACTACACAAACTGGGCCCCCTTAATATCTATACAAAATATATATACTTACACCAAAATACCAACTATATCTTACACACCATCCTTATTTCTTACATTTCTTACTTACATAAGTCTTACAATACCAACTCTAGCCACTCCCTCCCCTTCCTACTCCTTACACACGCCACCCCTCCCATTTCCCTCTCCATACTTCCATCTTTTCTTGTCATAAACGTGTCCTCTAAAAGTCTTCCCAAATCTTACCCTTTTTCCTATATAGTTAGCCATTTCTTTCACATTCATTCATCACCTCAAATAACACACAAATTCTCTCTTATTTTTCAAAGAATTTGGTAGCCACAAGGTTCTAAGCAAGGATTTTTCTTTAAGCTTTGGTTAAGGGTTATACAAGACTAGAAGTTCTTAAGGGTTTAGTAGTAATCAAACAAGTTTTGGGGTTTGATTTGGGTGTTTAGCTAGTCATTCTTGCCATACATCATCTCCAAGGTTCCATATTATTTTCCATACTTTCATTTTATATATTTTGATATGAACATCCTACTTATCATGTTATATCACCAATTAGATGTATTTTTAAATGATTTACAAAGAAAACAAGAACAAGTCTTATATATATACTTACTTGCAAAAAGTGTTAAATAAATCATACACATGTTCATACACTTAAAAATATTTATTTTGACATCTCATATGTTACTTGTTAAAATATTAGACTTGTTGTTAAGTTGGAAGTTATAAACTAGCTTAGTTAATTATATATTTAATTTCATGTTCTTAGTATTTTAGTTAATATTGTGGAAGTGTTGGATGGGATAGATTGGATTTATTGTTTGATATAGTAGTGAAGGGAGATAGGTTAGATTAGGCCCTTGGAGAAATTGTGGTGATTTTCAGATAGATTCCGACATAATATAAAAACTGTCCCAAAACAGCCCGCGTGTTAGGGTTGGGTTAAAAACGTTTTGACAAGTTAAAACTTTAAAAATATGATGGTACACTTAAATACGATTACGTAAAAATCGAACTTAAAACGAAGAAGTTATGTCCGTTTAATGTTTGGCGAAACATAAATACTTTTGACAGCTTTTGCAAAACTGTGATCATTCTGATCAGATTTTAAATTGAGGTTTTGACCCCTTTCGGGTCCGAATCGGCTAAAGTGTATAAAAGAAAACTTGTCCGGAATGATTTTTCGCTAAAATAATAGAAATTTCTTTTGTCATGAATGTTTATAACGAAAGAGATACACTCCGTCAAAATTAGACTACTTTTCTGAAAAGTTAATAAATTTCCTGCGGGTTAAGTCCATTAAATAGAAACATACTTTCTTAAATTTACACATCTAGTAAACACACTTGTTTTATTACCAATATAACCTTTTAAACTTTTAAATTTATAACATTATAGTAAATACGTTAGAATGCTACCGATTATAACCGGTTAACTTGTGAAAATGACCGACACGTCAGCAGTATTTTTTTATTTTTCTTATTTCTTTTGAGTTACTATTATTTTTCTTATTTCATTACTATTATTTTTTTTATTCTTTTTCTCGTCCTCACCTTTAATTCTACAATATCATCATCTTCTCCACCACTTAAAATACACAAACACCCCTGCTCTTACTTCTTCAACTGACATCATCACCACTTCGTATTTTTTTTCTTTCTTCTATCAAACTCACAAACAAAACACAACCAACAATTTATCATCTTTCTCTTCTTTATAATTATCACTAAGATTTAATCCAAAAACTCCTGATGCCATTGTTATTTTAGAGAGAGAAAAGTGGCTGTATTTTTGGAGTGAGAAGATGTGTGGTTGTGTGTGAGGAATTAAAAGTAGAATAGGTGATATAGTTAATTTTAGATAATATGAAAAATATGTGAAAACTAATTATTGACATGGATTATCCATGTGGAGTGAAAAATAAAAATAAAAATCTACATGGAAAAGTATCCGGTAATAATTACTAGATTTTTCCAAAACAACAAGTTACGATGGCTATATTAGTAATAAAAGAAGTGTGTTTATTATATGTGTAAATTTTAGAAAGTACGTTTCTATTTAATGGACTTAACCCATTTTCTGCACACATTCTTTAGTAAATATAAAGTTGTTAGTATTTTTATTTGGGGGTTTCGAGTGTTTTCGGGCCCGTTTGAGCTATAAAACCTTAAAAAATACTATAGTATCACTTATATAATATTTATACGTGTCGTAAACTTTATAAATATTATTTTATAAACTAAATAGACTATAATTAAATTGACTATATGAAATACTAAAAATAATGAATCGAGCGAGATATACTATAATTAATTTTTGACTATTAGAAAATTTTACAAATGTGTATGCTTATATATATTAAGTGGCGAACTTGATGTAAACATTATTTTGACTTATAAAACTAAAACACAAACTATTAGGTGGTGATATAACGTTATAAAATACATCGTTTCATTTTATTTCGCTTGCATTATTCTAAATCGACCTATAATTAAATAGGTTGCGTGCCAGACTTTTTGTGACGATTTCCTTTGTTGATTTTCCTAAAAAATCAATATTTTTACTTGAGATGAGTTTATAGCCCCGCTTTACTTGTTTATCACTATTTTACAAATCTCGGGGTGAGATACATGACTTGTTTTACATTTGGACGCAAGCACTCTTTTAAACGATAACAGATTAACCTAAGTAGCGATAACCCATTATTTCCACTATCATGAACTGTTAATTACTTTATGTAAACGTGAATGTTATAAATAGATCTATTTATGATTGACATCCCCGTCCGGGTAAGTAGCGTTTACTAGTTTCGGATGACCGAACTAACGGACGTATACCATGTCGGACTTTAGATGTTGCGGGTTGAATATCTACTTGGGGTACTTTCTTTGCATTAATTTGCATACATACTTTATTGTAGCTTCAGTGTCATGATCTTAGTGAAATTGTAGTTACTTTTGTGATATTGTATGTGTTACATTGTTACACACTTGAAACCTTACGGTCCAACCTTTATACTTACCTAAACCTATGAACTCACCAACTTTATATTAACATTTTTAAGCATATATTTCTTAGGTGCTTAACTGCTTTGAAGTATTTGATGTGCATGGAGTCCATACCTTTCAAGATCATCATTCATAGATTGTATGTTTCATTTAAAACTATCTATCTCGTTGTACCAATTATGCTTTATTTTGATGCAAACTTTTGGGACAAACGTTACAACTTATTTATTTCAATTAAGTCAACGAGATTATCTTTTTAATGACTCATTTAGAGGTCGTTCTCTTATATCATGTGCTATTGTATTATGAAGTAACGCCCCGGGTTACCTTTCCGCTGTGACATATTTTGGGGGTGTTACATGTGTTCTTTACTTGTTTACCTTTATATTTGTCAAAACTGTTTTTCATTACATTACTTCAAGTCATGAGTTAGTTTTATCTTAACTTTCTAGTTTTAGGTAACTAACTCAAAGGGAACAACATCTTTATCATTGAATTTGCTCATTATCTCTATTTTTGCTATTTGCTAAAAATGAAGGTTTTATTATTATTCGTTTTGAATATGTAGTTCTACGAACATGAACAAGTCCCTGTGCATGACCTAGTCTTACTAAAAAGACTATACTACATACGTGGGTTATACTTTACTCGTGTGTTTGGTTAAACAAATCGGTAAACTAGTAATTATAAATTTAAAGGTTTCCTTACACATCAGGGATCTGTGGAGCTTGAACATACTGTTGTCATAATGTGTGCGCATGACGAAACATACAAACTTATATTGGTTACTAGTTATGAGACCTAAGGGTCACACACATATAACGCGATATACCTGAAGTGCTCATATATATGTATGTAGTATACATATATATTTGTATAATTGAATTGTTTATTGTTTAAGCGGATAGTTTAATTGTTGGGCTTAATTATGTATTTGACTTAATTAAGACTACAAGCAAATAAATAACCATTTAAGTGAAACGGGCTAAACATAGTTTCGGGTCGGGCCATTTGGGGCCCACGGCCGACCGAAAACCCTTAGGGTTGTCTTTGGCTCGTTTTCTAGTTTTTTCGTGAGAATTCATCTTTTGCTCCAAATAAACACCAAAACAGACATTTACACCTATTTAGAATCACATCATATCAAAACAAGGCAAAAAGGATGAATTATCGTAGGAATTTGATAGCAAAAACATGTAAAATTTAGGAGTTATTAGGACACTAATTAATCTGAGCCGAATTTCTGATGATGTTAGAAAAAAAGGGTATATGGTGGTCAGTTAGGAAAGGAAACTCAAATGTCTAACCCGTGTTGTCAGATACACTGTCTATAATATGGCGTGTTACGACCCATGATATGGAACTTGAAAATGCGTATGCGAATAGTCTTCAGAGTTAAGGTAAGGAATGTTTGTTGCTAATAATAGTATACTTGTTTGTCATTATACTTTTAAACGCTATTGTTATGCTCCTTTATAGTGTTCGTTCACAAAAAATGGTCGATTCATATACATTTCCTTCTTTCTGTTTCAACTGAAAAAAATCTGGCTCAAGGACAACATATAAGAGGCATCTAAATGTCAGGATTGCGTGTTATATCCAACACCCGGTATGTAAAAAAGTCATCTTCTAGATAGAAAAGTCCAGCTGCCTGATTCCAATATGCGACGACAACTTTCTACTAATTGTTTAATAAATCAGAGTGTGGGAACTGAGAACGTAGCGACGAGTCGAACGGGTGAAATTTATTAGTTTTTGTCTATGAATCCCAACAGCAGACCACCTCCAGCTCGAGGAGTTGAGGAAAAAGAATCCTAAGCTCTACAAACCATTGAGATATCTTCCTAAAAAATAATTAAGATGTCTTTCTTAAAAAGAAAATGGGCTTCATCGCGTATTGCAAGAGGCGAGACCGGTGACGACGATGCTAGATGCATTCGAGTTGTGCAAAACAAAGACAACGACCATTCTTTTATATTTTTTTCAGATTCAGGTCATTAAAACCCAATATTGGTGATGAAATAGAGTTATTCAAAGAAAGATGGGGAACAAAAGGATGTGGTGAAAGAACTTGCAAAATATTATCAACTTCATTGCAGTGCTGTATGTGCTTTGCATAAACAAGATGGTTCGCAGAAACATGAACTGTATCTACATGTTTTCGTGAAGCATCTTCTTTTTGCAAAGCGCTTATAGCATTCCAACAAAGCTGATAATCTTTTTAAATTCTTTCAACGCATCCTCTTTTGTTTTCCATCTTTCTTTGGTCAAGTCTATTTGATCATCGATCTTGCCATTTAGATAATTTTCATCTGAGCTGAAAAATGAACTTGCTCCCTTCTTAAAACTGAAATACATTTACCATGATCATCATCGATGTCACCTTTTTTAATTTGATTTGAAACACTCTTTTTTATGAAGATATTTTCATTGGATCGCATTCACCGTGTTGATCATTGTCGTCATCATCATCATCATCATTGTTTATCTCGATCATCTCTTGAACCTTGGGTTCAGGAAGTTAATTTGTACCTATACTTGCGCCTATGCTTTTTTATATTGTTCAAGATATAGCCAATAACTTTATTTAATATACCTTTTTGATTGACTTTAAAGTTTATTACTTACAAGTTTATGATCTATGCTTGCTTATATTTTATGTTTATGTTCATCAAATTGTTAAAGCAGTATATAATAACTTCCTTTAATTTGGTTTTCCAATTGCTTTAAAGTTTAGTTGAGGTATGTAGAGATCTGGTGGGAAGTGAGAGAAGCTTATAAAGAGGAAAAAAAATGAGAGAGAAAAATCGCTATTTGTTTGAATAGTAATGGCTAAAGTAACGACTCCTAACTGCTCTCTTTTTTGTTAGTTTCTCTTTCTATAAATATCAAAAGCCAGCTCATATTTGGCTTTTATAGTTTGCGAGCAAAACTGATCTTGGCTTAGAAAAAATATTACTCCCTCCGTCCCTAAATAAGTGTCCACTATTGACTTTTAAACTCTTTTTCTATCAACTTTGACCTTAAATTATTTTGTTTGTGTTATATAATACTTAATGAAAATTACATCAATGAAAATACATTTAAATCACAATCCATTTATATATTTTGCATCAAGTATTATAGTATAACACAAAAAGACATATTTAAGGTCAAAGTTGTTGAAATATGACTTCGAAAGTCAAAAGTTGACACTTATTTAAAGACGGAGGGAGTAGCTTACAACACATGCAACATTATCGGATACTGTCGCAAAGCGCGAGTAGAAACAAAAACTATAAAATTAAGTTAGTATACGTGTATTTGAGTAATGATACTGTACTCTTTTAAAATCAAGAATTTGCCTCTCTCGAGTTTAAAGGCAAAATTCATGGGTATGTCACATAACCCATACCAAGTTTTAATGTGCACGTACGTAAGCCCATACCAAGTTTTAATGTGCACGTATATTTTTCATCAAAAATAAAAAAACCCACTTTCCACCTCTTTTTTAAAAATTAAATATCTCACACACTGTTAATCGTTACGCAAAACAAAACATATCATCGCGACGAGAATTAAATTATCTTTCTATAGAGGGGCGACACTATATACTTTCGACGAACTTTTTTTTATGATTTTATGAAGTCATATACGATTTTATGAAATCATATATGATTTATGAAATCATATATGATTCGTTATACGAATCATATATGATTTTCGCAATTCGTGACTGAAACAAAATTGAAAAAAAGTTCGTTAGAATCACAAATCATATATGATTTCATGAAATCATATATGATTTCATGAAATCATATATGATTTCATGAAATCATATATGATTCGTTATACGAATCATATATGATTCGTTATACGAATCATATATGATTTTCGCAATTCGTGCCTGAAAAAAAAATCGAAAAAAAGTTTTTCGAAAGTATATCGTGTCACCCGTCTACTGAAAGATAAAAAAATACTCGTCGCGATGGTGTATTTTTTGTCGTGTGACGATTTACCGTTTGTAAGATATTTTATTTTTAAAAAAGAGGTGGAAAGTGAGTTTTTTTATTTTTGATGAAAAAATGAGTGGCTATGATTGGTTCATTGGATCTATGACAAATAATGGGTCTATATTGATCTTAACTCATGTCACATAACCCATACCAAGTTTTAATGTGCACGTACGTAAGCCCATACCAAGTTTTAATGTGCACGTATATAATATAAGCCCATATCAAGTTTAATTTGAAAATTTCAAGTGCACGTACATAAACCCATAATTTATCAAGCGGTCTACTTTAATATTGGGAAAGGTACCCATAAGTTATGACTTGAGCAGATGAATTTTTAAGCTGACAAAGAGTGACTAAGACATCAATACATACTTCATACATTAATTAGCTCAAACGTCGTATTATTGGTACCTCTAACACCTTCAATCTGGTATGTTTAAACAAAACTCCATTTATAAAACAAAATATTATGCATAATTTGATAAATGTTATGTTTGTTTTTTTACGTTCATTTATGTCCGATGTTTATGTTTGTTTAGGGTTCGTTTGGTGTCTTAATGAACGAACATAAAAGAACATAAACGTGAACAATTCATTTTCTTAATAAACGAACATGAACAAAAAAATTTGTCCATTTAAGTGTTCGTGTCCATTTGTTATCCGGTAAAAATTAAACCAACAAAAATGAACAAAACTCTATTCTTATCTATCCGGTTCGTTTAAGCCCTGGGGTGTTTCAGTAACCAACTCCTTAGCCCAATCGATCTGTTGCATGACTGTAGCACTCTTTATTACAGTATGGTATGTTGATAACATTATTGCAGTTTGTCGTACTCTTTATTACAGTATGTATGTTGATAACATAATTGCACTTTGTTGGTAATTAAATAACTAAAGTCGTTGTGATATAGGTAATGGCATAATGACAGACACGAGCATTAGATACGTTTAGGTCCTTTATTACAGTATGGCATAAAAAACAAGAGACCCATGCTCACAAGTCACATTAGTGAGTTGTCATACCTCATATTCATAGTATAAATTCCTGCCATAAACATCAGATAAGCATGCAAACACAGGTAAAGTTCTTTGTTTTGGTTGATTGGGTGATAAGACCAGATTTGAATTGTAGCGAGTGCAAAGAAAACAGCTACTGTTATGATGTAGATGGTGGTGGGCAACCCATATCTCGATCCCGGCTGCCAAGGTTAGCTTTCAAAGAAATTATTCGGTGACCCATATCATTTAACTGTGAAACTCACCTACCGACCCGTTTCAAAGTTTTTTTAAAATTGATTGTCATTTTCTTTTCAGATTTTTTTGAATGCGAGGATGGAGTGCCCAACAATTGCTATGGTACTTGCGTTATTCCCGGGACAGCCCGGTTGTCAACTTTATGCTGCTAAAAACTCAAAATCTACATCGATTATATTCCGTTTAGATAATTCTTTTAAACAAATAAATATGTCGTCACTAATAATTCCTCACAACTCAATTATCTTCACCATTATGTATTATTATGTTACTGTGTTCATGATATTTATTTTGTATACTTTGAGCTACCATTTGTATATAAAAAATCACACTTTACCTCTATTGTTTAGATCGGGTTTAGTTACGTCATTTTAAATATCCACCGAGGTTTGTTCTAAACAAGAAAACTATATTAAGAATTCTAAATAATGTGTTTATGTAGGTGCTGCTTTGGGCATAGGGATACTGGTTTTAGTAATTTGTATGTACAAACTAATCCAAAAGAAAAAAGATAAGAAGCATATAGAAAAATTCTTCAAGCGAAATGGTGGCTTATTGTTACAACAACAAACATCAACTGGTGAAAATACAGTTGAGAGGACACGATTGTTCAGTGGGACAGAACTAGAGAAAGCCACCGACCAATACAATCGGAATAGAATATTAGAAAAAGGAGGCCAAGGTGTTACCAGATATTGATGGCAAATTAGTGGCGGTAAAGAAGTCCATGGTGGTGGATGAAAACCAAGTCGAATCATTTATCAATGAGGTATTTTTACTTTCCCAAATTAGCCATGGAAATGTGGTTAAGCAACTTAGATGTTGTTTAGAAACAGAAGTTCCGGTTCTCGTCTATGAATTTGTTCCAAATGGAAATCTTTTCCGACTCATACATGATGAGTTTTATGACTTTCCTACTTTGTGGAGTATGCGACTACAAATTGCTCCGGAGGTAGCTAGCAGGAACTCTTGCCTATATGCACTGTGCAACTTCCATCGTCGAGACATTAAATCTTCTAACATACTTTTGAATGAAACTATCAGAGATTTTGGAATATCCAAGTTCGTCTTGGGTGATCAAACTCACTTGAGCACAATAGTAACTTATGGGTATATAGATCCCGAGTACTTCCAATCAAGCCATTCTACTAAAAAAGCGACGTTTATGGCTTTGAACAATCCCAAAGCTACAAACATCGCTTTTTTCAGTTAAATGACTTTTGATTGAAAGCACTCAGGATCTATATACCCATAAGTTCCTTTGACTATTGTGGTCAAGTGAGTTTGATCACCCAAGACGACGGACTTGGATATTCCAAAATCTGATAGTTTTGCTCTAAATTTTTCATTCAAAAGTATGTCAGAAGATTTAATGTCTTGATGATGTATAGGAATGGAACGCTCAGGCCAACACGTTTCAACTGAATTGGAGGGAATAAGATCAACTCATGTTTTAATACGCATGTAGTCGACAAAACATTCTTTGGAAAATCGGCACTATCGAATAGCTAACTACACGAAAACAGTCCGAAATATTTTGTAACGTTTACTATTTAGAGCATCAATCTATAGAAATGTTTTTACAAATTTATAATTTTTAGCATGTGATGTAATGGAGAGTCCTATATCGTATATGAGCGTGTGCCAAGTGTGCAAACACACGTGTGCCCACAAATTTATGAACCTCAAAATAACTCGTTTATATATTTAGGGCCTCAAAGTTTAATGAAAAAAAAAGTGTTGATACATTATTCTAAAGAGGTTAGTTATTTTGCATACTAGTTTCTCTCTACATACTAAGGGACAAATTTAAACCATCCATTTCATTAGATTAAAAAGACAAGATTTAAGATTAAAAAAATATGGAGGGACCAAAAGTGTAAATTTACTAAAACTCACACTAACCACTCCCTCATTATTTGTAAAGTTGGCAAATCTTGCCCAAATTGCAATTAATTAACCTTTTTAACATTTTGTATGTTTTTACGGTTTTACGCTTTTTACGTTTTTTTAAGTTTTTTACATTTTTTACGTTTTTTTACATTTTTTTACCTTATACGTTTTTATACGTTTTCGTCCGCTTTCGCACGTTTTCGTACGCTTTCGCGTGTTTTCGTCGGTTTTCGCACGTTTTCGCGCGTTTTCGTTCTTTTTAGACGTTCTCATACGTTTTCTTATGTTCTCACACGATATCTTACGTTTTCGTCTGTTTTCACACTTTTCATACGTTTTCGTTTGTTTTCACACTTTTTCTTCTGTATTCGTCCGCTTTCGCATCTTTTCTTTCGTTTTCACACGTTTTTACACGTTTTCGTCCGTTTTTGGACATTTTCTTACGCTTTCGGCCGCATTTGCCCGTTTTCGTCGGCTTTCGAGCGTTTTCGTCGGTTTTCGTACGTTTTCATTCGTTTTCGTCAGTTTTCGCGCGTTTTTGTCTGTTTTTAGACGTTCTCGCACGTTTTCTTATGTTCTCACACGATTTCTTACGTTTTCTATCATTTTCACACGTTTTCTTTCGTTTTCACACGTTTTCGTCCGTTTTTTGACGTTTTCGCACGTTTTCATACATTTTCGCACGCTTTCGTCCGCATTAGCGCATTTCGTTCGCTTTCGCGCGTTTTCGCCAGCTTTAACGCCTTTTTGTTCGTGTTCAGACGTATTTGAACGTTTTTGGCAGTTATCAATCGGTTGCTTCTGTTTTCATACGTTATTAATCAATGATATTATACCAAAAACCCTAAACCCCTAACCACTAAACCCTTAACCACTAGGTATAATATCAAAAGTGGCATGTACATAAACTTTAAGATCTATACCAAAAACCCTAAACCCCTAACCACTAAGTATAATATCATAAGTGATATATACATAAACTTTAAAATCTATACCAAAAACCTTAAACCCCTAACCACTAAAACATATACCAAAAACTCTAAACCACTAGATATAATATCATATGTAACATAAACTTTAAAATCTATACCAAAAACCTTAAACCCCTAACCAGTAAACCCTATACAAAAAACCCTAAACCCTTAAACACACTACTATAAATCACAAAGTG
>BQNB010141268.1:0-17294 GCA_026074375.1 Tanacetum coccineum
TAACTTGGTAATTTTCTTAATTACTCTTAAGGTTATATTATTATAGTATATTTTATAGTGTATAAAAACTGCAATCAGTAACCCTAATACTTTGAGAGTATTTGTATTATTATCATTAATAATATTGGAGCTTATTTGTTTTGAATTACTGTTTCATTGATAATTCTTCTTAATATTAAAGATAAGATTCCGCATAATCTTTAATACATTCAAACAAAGCTTTTACTATAGTTGTGTTAGATTTATCTAATATAACTAATCCTTAAACAAGCTTAAGGAATTCGATCTATTGAAGTGGGATCAACAAGGTACGTAGAGAATCCTAATTCAACTACGTAAGATATGAGTTCATAATGAACAAAATCTCTTAAATCTAGAAAACCAACAAATGGTATTTCTAGTAACTACATTATTTCTACAAGCTTATATTATATTCTATTTACTATAGCATATACTACATGTAGCAAAATAACATATAGTCATTTAACACATAATCTAAATTCTAAGAAGTTTGAAAAGAAGACATATCTTTGCCTACAATGTGTTTTCTTCAACATCTTCAAGAGAGCAAGTGTTGAAGGAGAAATAATTTGGTAAATCCGTCATAAGATTTTAAGAATGTATTCACTCGTCGAATTCCAAGAAACGTTCATGAGCAACTCCACTAAAATGTTGTAACGACTCAACCACTTGAACCCCAATTTCTCATGGGTCCAAAATTGTTAGTTCCGAACATGTTTTGCATATGTTGCATTTGATTTGGATACATATAGGGTGGACATATTCGCCATGGAGAGAAGTTTGGTTGTTGTGAATAATTCCACATTGAATGATTGTTGTTAGGGTAATTTTGTCTAGCTTGATCTCTTCTAGGTTGTGGTGTTTTAGACCGAGGGTGAGAGTTATTAGTTCTTTTTGGAGGAGTAGTCTTAGATCTTGTTTTTGGCTTAGCAAATCCAACTCCGGGTTTTAAAGAAGGTTTATAAAAACGTTTTACTTCATCGTCGCTTGTAATGGGTATTTTAGTATTGTTTATAAGCATAAATTTTGGTCTTGGGCTTGAGTTTAATTCTACTTCTTTTTCTTTAGACTCAACCTCTTGTGGCTTAACAAAATTCACTTGTTTAGACTCACTAGTTGAACCTTTGGTAAAATTAAATCCTAGACCGGTTTTATCTCCAAAAGGTTTTTGAATGTTTAACATTTTCTTAAGCGATTTACTACTATTATTAAATTGATTAAGCTTAGAAATTTCTTCCTTTAGTTTTTCATTTTCAAGCCTAAGATCTTGACATATTTTATATTCTTCATTCACCTCTTTCCCTTTTTCTAATTTAGATAGTTTATTTTTTAGTTTTAGTACTTCATTTTCTAAGCTATTTTTAATTTATTTTAGTGATTTATTTTTAGCCATAATTTTTAGACTTATTTTGCATAGTCGCTTATATTCACTATCTAAGTCTTTTTCATCTAACGATGATTGGTCATCACTTAAGAATTCGGTTTCGGAAAGTACCTCATTAGAAGCTTTAGCCATAAGACATTTTTCGTCTTTAGTATTTTCTTCTTCATCTTCGTCGCTATCACTCCATGATCCTCCAACGAAGGCTCTTTGATTGTAGTTTCTTGATAGTTTTGGACACTCTCTGATGAGATGATTTGGATCTCCATATTTGAAACATTTTCTTTCGCTTTTGCCATTTTTGTCGTCTTTATTTCTTTGGGATGACTTTCTTTCATTATGTGGTTGTCTTACGAATCTTCCTCGTCTTTTAAAAAGTTTCTTGATGTCTCTCACGGCCATGGCGTATTCTTCGTCTTCACTATTACAAGTCGAACTATCTTCATCACTTGATTCCTTTTTGGCTTTCAAGGCAATAGATCTATTATGTTCTCTTTTTCCTTTGACTATTTCAGAATCATTCTTAATTATTACTTCATAAACTTTTAAGTTTCCAATAAGTTCATCAAGTGATAGAGATGTTAAATCCTTTGATTCTTCAATAGCCGTAACCTTTGCACTCCATTTAGGATGAAGTGCCCTAAGAAATTTCCTAACATAATTCTTGCTATAAAAACCTTCATCAAGTGCTTTTAGACTAGTAATAATAGTGTTAAATCTAGCACAAGCATTATCTATTGATTCCTCCTCCGGAATCGTAAATTGTTTATATTGTTGAACAAGAAGATCTATTTTATTATCTTTGACTTGACTATTACCTTGGTGAGTGATTAATAAAGTATCTCAAATTTCTTTTGCGGTTTTACACATAAAAATTCTTTCATATTCTTTACGTGGTAAAACATTATAAATCACCATTTTAGCTTCATTATTTTTAGCAAGTTTCTTTTTAAGATCATCGTTTTGTTTTTCAAATGGTACAATTTCATCCTTTTTAGTTTCGGGATTATTTTGAATAGGAGGAAAATCACCATAGGTAATAATATGCCAAAGATCTAGATCTTTTGATTTCACATAAGTTTAGAATCTATTTTTCCAATAAATAAAACTATCACTTTCAAATAGTGGTGGTCTTTGCATATATTTCCCTTCTAAATATTTTTCCGATTCCATAGATCGATTCAAGTTTTAAAATACAATTTATTTTAAAAATCTTGTTAGACGTGTCTTTTGATACCAATTATGGAAAACTAGAAGGGGGTTGAATAGTTTACCGCTTTTTAAATTAATGTTATGTTTGTTTATAGAAACTTAGACTCGATTTTATATGATATCAATATGTGCACAATTTGAACAATGCAAGTAAGTAAATAAGTAAATATGAAAGACAAAAGATAAGAGTTAGAAAGATCAAACCACAACACAAGGTTTATAGTGGTTCGGTAACGAAGCACCTCTTTGCCCTACTCCACTCCCCGAGCACCAAACTCGAGAGTTCTCTTCACTATGTCAACAAACTCCCTTTAGGCGGAGAAAACCGTACACAACTTTGCTTACACCAATTTCCGACACTAAGCGAAATGTCGAGTTCTAATCCTAGCTAGAACCAAACTATCACAACACTTGTATGCTAATCACACCACTTCACAACAACTTATAACTTTGCTTCACTTCATGACTTCGCTTTACTTCACTACTTATCTTTAGTTCACAACTTCTCTTCTTTTCCGAACCAAGGTACTACAACGATCACACCAATCTAACACTACTTACTAAGATCACCCCGATCTAACAATACTAAAAATAAACACTACAATCTACTTAATATACACAACTACAATATACACCTTCACAATATACACAAATGATTTACACAACTTCACAACAACACCAACTAGACTATAACACTTCTTGACTTGATGATAAGAAGTATTCTTCTCTTGAACTTGAGGAATTAATCTTGGATCACTTGGAAACAAAGCTTTATGATTAAATGATCGAAGGAATGTAGGAGAGTATAAACTGATTTAGAACAGAAAGAAAGTATGTGCAAAAGGTGAGAAAATCAGTAGGGAATAGTCTAGTATTTATAGGCCAGCTAAGCTAAAAATTTGTCTGGGCGGTCCCCTTAAATAAGGTGCCGGTCCCCTTGAAATTAAGGGGGCCGCCCAGGCCAGACGCTGCCTTTTTTGTCTTTTTTAGGGGAGGTGTTTTCTTGAACATTTTTAGCCGTTTTTGGGTAAAAAATTTGAATTCAAAGTATTTATTTGAATAAAACTTTTCTTTTAAATCTAAAAATGTTTTTGCAAAAGATATAAAAATGTTTGTGTCATTTTTATAAAGAGTGCGAGGTTAAATAAAAAATCCTTTGATCATAAAATACATTAAGCATTTATTTATTCCTACCTTTAAGTGATTAAATTTTTGAAATGAAAATTTACTACTAATTACTTGTTTGTATTTAATTTTACACTTGATGTTTTTACATTTTGTGATTATCAAAACATAGAGAGGTTGAAAAATATTAATAACGTTTTTAGGCATTATTTCTATCAACAGTCCCAACAAGAACAGAACACATAGTGGTCAATTATTACAATCATAAGCCCACACAGGGGTCCATACTAGTCTCAAACCAAAACCTCAAAGTACTAAGCCAAACAAACACCAAATGCAAGACCTCTCAATGCATGATCCATACAAGATACTCTTAAGGTCTGCTAGCTCACATCACAACCTTACTGATCATTAACTTCACTTGAAAATGATACTCGAAAAGGTCAACAATAATGTTGGTGAGCTCGTAGGTTTGAAGAAAACCCAGTCGTTGTGCCAATATTTCAAACAGTTGGACAATTATGCATTATGACAGTGAATATATATGCAAAAACACTCAAAACCCATGACTTAGCATCCCCGCTAATCATGTACCATGACATAGCATCCCCGCTAGTCATGAAACCAGCATATACCAATCCTTTTAGGGTCGCAACCCGAAGGTCATACACACCTAAAGGCCTACTAGCTGGAGAATTTACTTAGGGTAGACCCTTCACAAACATAGAAAATCCATGCTAATCACAATCTTGCCATGCACCTCGATGAATGCAAGAACAATCATACCACATAATATTCACATAGCAGTCAGAAGCACATAAATTGTCCTAAAAACAAAACCACATTTCGCACAGTTAAGAAAAACAGTTCAAAACACATTTGAGTATCATTTTCCCCCAACGGAAAAGATTTAAAAAGTGGGGCTACGAGAACTCACCTCAAGCAAAGGTGTCTAGTAGCAAACTTAATATCACACAAGCAAATGCAACGACGTCCGAACACGACCTAGTCCAATTAATGTTCCACTTAGACATTTATTTCCAAAACAGTCCTCAGGTTTGATGCATAAAGGTCAGATGCGCGTTGTACGGTCATCTTAAACGTTTTTAGTGGTGTGATGGTTGACAACTTATCTCCAAAATATCATACTTCCAACCCATACCTTAGTATAATATATGTACTTATTCTGTTTAGTAATATAGTAGAGTAATATAAGAAAATTCTTATAATAAACACTTATTAATATACTTTGGTAAACCCATACGGTACTCTTAGTTACCGTCAATTAATCATATAGATTATAGAAAATGAAACGTTTATTTATGCTAAATATTTTAGAGATGTTTCGAGAAAATTATGTTTTTCGTCTTTTAGTCGACTTATTAAAATAATAAAATAATAATAGTTTATTATTAAATCAAAAAATTACGTTTCGAGTAAATATTCTAAGTATATACTTTCTATGAAATTTTGACATGACCCGTTCGTTTATACAATATTTTCTAAGGTTTTAGACCTTAATTTCAAACACTTTTTCCATAATTTATCACTTTTCGACAAAATACCAAAATCCTTTCTCGCAACGTTTATCAAAGCGCATTTACCAAAACAACTTTCAAATCTCATATCGTAAGTATACTCCACTTTCCAAAATATCGTCAAAACTCTTAAAACGACTAGTTTACGCTTATTGGGCCTTAAGGCCCAATAGTGGCCCATTAAAGTATTTGTAGATATATAGTACGACTTAAGCCCAAAACTAAAGCCTATTAGTAAATATAAGCCCAAAACAATAGCTAACAAAATAATCCGGACCTCAATAAGCTCTCAATAAGCCACAGCTTAAAGAGGCTTATTGGGTCGTGAGCCCATAAGCTCCAAAACTAATCCATTAGGCTTAAAAATAAGCTAATAAGCTACGTAGTATACTCGGTTATCACCATAAGCTATCAAAATAGTCCACAAATATACGACATACGAGGTAAATAACCAAAATTACTTTTCTTGTATTTCCTTCATTTTTCGAGAGCTAATAAGCCCAAAATAAGCTCGAAATTGCTTATAAATAAGCCAAATAACCCAATATCCAAAATAAGCTAAATAGCAAATAAATGTTTTTCAACCATCACAACCACAACAATAAAACTACAAAACCTTATTCTTCTTATACTTTCATTCGAACCAAACACAACCCTTTATTATTTTCCGTAAAATTTTCGTGTTCGATTTTTAACAAACGCACTGTACAACTAGCTTTTATGCATCATTTAACACTCAAAAGTACAAGTTAAATCAAGATTTAGAAAACTTACAAAGAGGGTTTTAAAAAGAGAGAACGAACGCAAACCGACTACCTAAACGTAGTTTAAACAATAACCCGGATACTAGATCAAAGATTGAAAAAAGTATATGTTTGTGTGTGTTGTTTGGTCGGACGAAACACAAGAGAAAAGAGAGAAAAAGATTTTGATTTTTTTGAAAGCAAACATAAAATGTGTGTGTTTAGGATGGATATAAATTATGTGTGTACTAAGGTTGGACCATTGTTGTTAAAAAAGCCATCTTGTTCCCTCCCTTTGTCTATAACTGGCCATAGAATCCTAGGGGCTCGGGATTGCTTCTTTTTGTGTCGGGTTCACTTAAAACTCAAAAACCTCGATCGTAAAATATTTCCCGAAGTTACTTAGCATTTTTATTCACTTTAAAAATACTTTTCCCATAACTTAGAGTATTTACACGACTTATTTCCACATTAAACTTCCCAAAAATCATTTTGGACATTATCGGACGTGTCAGGACTCGTTTTCGGCATTTCACGCTATCTACGGGTCGAACCACCCGAAACATAATCAACATAACAATACCCTCTAAAAAGGATTATTATACCCCATATAACCATAAAACACCTTAATCACATAAATTCACCACCGTTAACACGGTATAAGTTCTAACGAAATTGACAAAAGTAAAATAGTCAAAGGACTAAATTAGAACATTCAAATCACATAAAAGGGCAAAGGTTACATTCTACCCCCCTTTAAAAAGAGTTTTGACCCCAAAATTCAGCTACTGACAGAACTAAACAGATGCAGATACTTAAGTTTCATCTGGTCTTCACGTTCCCACGTGAATTCAGGTCCACATTTCGAATTCTACCGAACCTTGACGATGGCAATTCTACTCTGCTTAAGCTTCTTGAACTCTCTCTCTAAGATTTCCACAGGTTCTTCCACAAAATTCAACTTAGCATCAACTTGGATCTCTTCCAAGGGCACTTGCAGTGTTGGGTTTGCCAAACACTTCTTAAGGTTCGATACGTGGACATGTCATGAACACCATTCAATTCCTCAGGTAGTCTAAGTCTATTGGCTACAAGACCTACCTTGTCAACGATCTCAAAAGGTCCAACAAATCTAGGTGCTAGTTTCTCCTTCTTCCCAAAACGTATCACACCTTTCCAAGGCGATACTTTGAGCAAGACATAGTCATCTACACTGAACTCTAGAGGCTTCCTCCTCTTATCGGCATAACTTTTCTGGCAATCACGCGCAGCCTTAAGTTTATCCTTAATCTACGAGATCTTCTTAGTGGTTTCTTGCACTAACTCAGGCCCTATCAAATGTCCTTCCCTAACTTCTGCCCACATAATCGGTGAGTGACACTTCCTACCAAACAAGGCTTTAAATGGTGCACACCACACACTAGAATGATAACTATTGTTATACGAAAACTCAACTAAATGAAGATGAACATCCCAACTTCCCTCGAAGTCTAGGACGCACGCCTTAAGCATGTCTTTCAAGGTCTGAATAGTACGCTTACTCTGACCATCAGTCTGAGGGTGATAAGTCATACTCATGTCTAATCGGGTTCCTAATGCCTCTTGCATTGACTGCCAAAACCTTGACGTAAATCGATTATCATGATCAGATATGATTGAGATCGGCACACCGTGCCTAGCAACAATCTCATTCAGATAGAGTCTAGCTAACCTATCCATCTTATAATCCTCACGCATAGGTAGGAAATAAGCAGACTTAGTCAATCGGTCCACAATGACCCAGATTGTATCATGCCCACTACTAGTCCTTGGTAACTTAGTGACAAAGTCTATTGCTATTCCCTCCTATTTCCATTCAGGAATCTCAGGTTGCTGTAGTAAGCCAGACAGCCTCTGATGTTCAGCCTTAACCTTCAAACAAGTCAAACACCTACTAACATATACTGCTATATTTTTCTTCATTCCTGGCCACCAATACCTATCTCTAAGGTCATAATACATCTTATCAGCTCCCGGGTGTACAGAGTACTTTGACTTATGGGATTCATCCATTATCAGGGTTCTCACATCACCCTTTAAAGGAATCCATATTCGATCCAAGTAATACAACACTCCATCACTCTTATGTTCCATCAACTCATCCATTCCTTGTTTCATTTCTGCCGGCTCATCCGATGCCTCCTTTTGTGCCGCTAGTATCCCATCCTTAATACTCGACTGAAGGGCCATATTCATAGCTCTAACTCTCTTAGGTTTAATCCTCTCCTTCCTACTTAGTGCATCAGCTACTACATTTGCTTTACCAAGATGGTAGCGAATTTTGTAGTCATAGTCACTGAACAACTCTATCCAGCGACGTTGATGCATGTTCAATTCCTTTTAGCTAAAGATACGTTGGAGACTCTTATGATCGGTATATATGACACTCTTTGTCCCATACAGATAATGCCTCCAAATCTTAAGTGCAAACACAACCGCACCCAATTCCAAGTCATGGGTGGTGTAATTCTTCTCATGGATTTTCAACTACCTAGATGCATATGCTATAACCTTACCTCTTTGCATCAATGCACAACCTATTCCTAAGCCGGACGCATCACAATATACCACAAAGTCTTCCGAACCATCAGGGAGAGCTAGAATAGGCGCATTACACAACTTATCCTTCAAAGTTTGAAATGCCCTTTCCTGTTCCTCATCCCAATCAAATGTCTTACACTTCTAAGTCAAAATGGTCAGGGATTTAGCAATCTTAGAAAAGTTCTTTATGAACCGACGATAATACCCTGCCAAACCTAAGAATGAACGAAATTCAGACGAAGTTCTAGGGGCCTCCTAATTCTTAACAGCTTCAATCTTACTAGGTCTACATGAATACTATCCCCATTAATCACATGTCCAAGAAACTGTACTTCTCGCAACCAGAATTCACACTTGGAAAACTTAGCATACAGTTTCTCCTCCTTGAGCAATTCTAAGACTAATCCTAGGTGCACTTCATGCTCTTTTCGGGTCTTAGAGTAAACCAAGATATCATCAATGAACACTATCACAAACTTGTCTAGATACGGCCTACACACTAGGTTCATCAGATCTATAAATACCGCTGGTGCATTAGTCAAACCAAAGGGTATTACAATGAACTCGAAATGTCCATAATGAGTTTTAAACATAGTATTTGGAATGTCATCCTCATGCACTCTCAGCTAGTGATATCTGGACCTAAGATCTATCTTAGAGAAGTATTGTGATCCTTGAAGTTGATCAAACGGATCATCTATCCTAGGGAGTGGATAACGGTTCTTAATGGTCAACTTGTTCAGCTCTCTATAATCAATACACATCCTAAAGAATCCATCCTTTTTCTTCACAAACAATACCCCCCAAGGCGATAAGCTTGGTCGAATGAAACCTTTATCCTGTAGTTCTTTGAGTTGACCCGGCAACTCCTCCATTTCAGAAGGTGCCAATCGATAGGGAGATTTCGCGACAGCTATTGTTCAGGTACTAGCTTAATACAAAATTTGATTTATCGATTAGATGGCAATCTTGATAGGTCATCCATAAATACTTCGGGACAGTCTCTAACCACAACAATCTCTTCTTGCTTTTGTTCCTTAGTTTTAGCACTCATTAGATGTCTCATTTTCTCTTATGGTCTTTCTCCTATAACTCTAAGTACTTTGCCGCCCGATAGTGGTATTCTAACTACCTTCTCGTGACAAATGATCTCAGCCTTATGGTTGGACAACCAATCCATTCCTATGATCACATCAAAACTCCCGCTTCCAAACGGTATCAAAGTTATTTCAAACACATGACCTTCTATTTCTAGTTTGCATCCCTTAATGACCTTATCAATTTCTACTAGCTGCCCGCTAGCTATCTTAATCTCGTAACAAAACCCAAAATCACTGGGCTCTATGCCTAACAAAGGTATGAAAGTAGTGGAAACAAAGCTATAGTCGGCACAAGAGTCAAATAAGGTTATGGCATATTGATTGTTCAAAGTGAACGTACCCGTCATGATGTTCAGATCTGATGAGCCTCCTCTTCTCCCAACATGAATGCCCTTCTATGTTCTTGGTTACTGTTGTCCCCCCGACCTTGACCCACATTAACAACTACGACTTGGTTTTGATGGTTTCCCTCTGGCCTCTGAGCCTGATTCAACCTAGGACATGCTGCCTTGAAATGATCGGTACTACCACACTCGTAACATGCCCTAGCAGTTGGGTTTCTAGCATTGATGGGGTTCACATTACTAGGCACCACTCTACAATCCTTAGCAAAATGCCATGGGCGGTTATAGTTGAAACAAGTACGACAGGGTGCCTCAGGTGGATGGTGAAAGTTACAGGTAGTACACTTGGGTACCGCACCCGTGTTCTCTCTCTTAACAGGGTTTATGGTCGTCGCAAAAGAATTTTTAGTCCTAGTCCTCTTGTTATCGTCCCTTCCATTTCTATCCTTGCTAGATTCTCCCCTATTTTCTCTCTTCTCAGGGTTCTTTTTTATTGACCCATTCCTAAGGGCTTCATCAGTCAGTGTGCCAGCAATCTGCGTAACCTTTTGAATGGTCTTTAGCTCTGTTGCCGCCACCATTCCTCGGATTTATAAAGCAAGGCCATAAATGTACCTCTCAATCCTTTTATTCTCAGGGGTAACTAAGTGAGCAACTAACCTAGCCAACTCATGGAATCTATCAGTATACACAGCATGGCCAGCCTCGACCATGGCATGATTCTACAACTCAGTTTCTAACTTTTGCATCTCGTTACTTGGGCAGAATTCCTCTCTAGTCAAAGTCTTAAAGTCTTCCCATGACATACCTATAGTGGCTTCTCGTCCTCGTGTGTGGATCTGAGAGTTCCACCATGTAAGAGCCTTACCAACAAATGACCTAGCAGTGTATTTCACCTTTTGATTATCCCTACACCCACTCATATCTTGAACTGACTCCATCTTCTCAATCCAACATGTATAAACTATGTCACTTCCCTTACCATCATACTCCTTTGGGTTACAAGCTAAGAACTCCTTATAGGTGCAACCCCTATGGTCATTGTTCTCAATGACATTCCAAACATCACCCCAGATGTTGTCATTGGTGGCATCGCCGCTTTTATTCCTACCATTCCCTTGACCTCTACCTTGGTCGCCTACTTAGGCTACAATAGTGTGAAGTAAATTATGCAACTGCTGTGCAATGATAGTGGAGAAGTCAGGGACTCCGTCAATACCATCATTCACCTCAATACCTTGACCACCTACTTGGCCACCTTGACCATCAATCCTACCATTAACCTGATCACCAGATCGACCTCTAGTTCTACCACTTCCTCTACCAGTCTGTCCACCCATCCTTCCACCTCGTGGTGCGGCAGTTGCCCGGCCAGCACTTCGTGCCGTCATCCTTGGCGGCATTATCTACACGAGGGAGGACATAGGTAACGTTAGGTAGGCGGGAAGGTCAATATATATAGGATAACTTAATATACTATATTACGCATAATACGGTCCTAAGGTATCAACATCCATTTGTGTGAACGATATTACTAAGTATACGTGAGTCGTGATATGTTTATAACTATGTTGGCCACCGTACTTATGCTCGCATCCTTTCCCAGTTGTACTCAGTATTAGGCTCACATATTTCAATGATTGACTTATCTAATACAATATACTATAGATGATACGTATGCTCAAGGCAAGTAATAGGCACACATAGATCCTATATTGCAACTATATGAAGGTTCCTAGGTTATAGTCTAGGCTAAACCACCTAGTTCTCTATAACCTGGCTCTGATACCAATCTGTCACACCCTAACATAGGCAGAAACACGAGAATGCAATGAAGAATGATCAATCACAACACAAAATACATAATAGAGAAAACTAAAATGCATTAATGAAAGGTGTCATGATGATCATCCATCTCAAATATAGATTTGAGTGAAGTCCCAACAAGAACACAACACATAGTCGCCAATTATTACAATCATAAGCCCACGCAGGGGTCCATACTAGTCTTAAACCAAAACCTCAAAGTACTAAGCCAAACAAACACCAAATGCAAGACCTCTCAATGCATGATCCATATAGGATACTCTTAAGGTCTGCTAGCTTGCATCACAACCTTACTGATCATTAACTTCACCTGAAAATGATACTCGAAAAGGTCAACAATAATGTTGGTGAGCTCGTAGGTTTGAAGAAAACCTAGTCGTTGTGCCAATATTTCAAACAGTTGGACAATTGTGCATTATGACAGTTAATATATTCAAAAACACTCAAAACCTATGACTTAGCATCCTTGCTAATCATGTATCATGACCTAGCATCCCCGCTAGTCATCAAACCAACATATACTAATGCTCTTGGGGTCGCAACCCCGAGGTCATACACACCTAAAGGCATACTAGCTAGAGCATTTACTTAGGGCAGACCCTTCACAAACATAGCAAATCCATGCTAATCACAACCTTGCCATGCACCTCGATGCATGCAAGAACAATCATACCATATAATATTCACATAGCAGTCATAAGCACATAAATTGTCCCAAAAATAAAACCACATTTCGCACAGTTAAAAAAACAGTTCAAAACACAATTAAGTATCATTTTCCCCCAACAGAAAAGATTTAAAAGTGGGGCTACGAGAACTCACCTCAAGAAAAGGTGTCTAGCAGCAAACTTAATATCACTCAAGCAAATGCAACGACGTCCGAACACGACCTAGTCCAATTAATGTTCCACTTAGACATTTATTTCCAAAACAGTCCTTAGGTTTGATGCATAGAGGTCAGATGCGCATTGTACGGTCATCTTAAACGTTTTCAGTGGTGTGATGGCTGGCAACTTATCTCCAAAAATATCATACTTCTAACCCATACCTTAGTATAATATATATACTTATATTGTTTAGTAATATATGTTAGTGCAAATATAAAAATATTTAATCTTTACATTCTCTCTATGTTTTGGTGACGACAAACATGTAAGTTGTAAAACATAACGTAAAAGTTCACAAGTTACTCGTAGATATATACTTCAATTCACGAATATCTCATCATCCTTATCCACCATAAATATACATTTATAAACTCGATATTGACATCCCGAGACTCCTACTCATATGGGATTCACAAGTTGGATCGGGCCAAGCAAACGGGCTAGCCTATTAAGGCCAAATAGGTTTGGCCCATTAAGGCCCAATCAAAGGGAAAATAATAAATTAAAATTTTGAATTTGCTTCTAGAAGATGAAGGGAAAACTCAAAGCTTCTAGAACATGGAGCGACAATAATAAATTCAAATTTTGAAGTTGCTTCTAGAAGATGGAGGGAAAACTAGTGATGGCTCCCCTATAAATAGCAAAGTCTTCCTCCTCCTCTCTCTTGATGAAAACCCACGGCACCAACACACACATACATATAATTCACTTTCTTCATCTTTAATCATGGATCTAGCATAAGGCTTTGATCATGGTTACTTTCTATGTTAGTTCCACTAATACCATGGGTATTTAGTGAAGTATAGGCTGACTCTATATGGAAGTGATCTTCCTTGATTACTGGTAGATCATATAGTAGATTGGGTGGGTTGTATAGAAGTGATTACATTTGATCACTTGTATGTCATAGAGTAGATCCGATTTCTATATTATAATTCTTGTGTATTTGTGTAGATCCGGATAGTGTATAAATCCGGAAGTAGTATTTGTGTGTTGGTTAGTATTTTAGGCCTCAAAATACATTGATATGGTAGATTGGTTCTAGCTAAGATTAGGACTCAACATTTAGCTTAGTGTCGAAAAATATTGTAAGCAATGCGGTTTATGTGTTTAGGCCATAAAACACAAGGTTTGTTATGTTGTGCCATAAAACATAACGGGTTTGGTTGTACCCAAATAAGGACCCAACATCTAGCTTAGTGTCAGAAAATAATGTAAGCATTGGTATAAAGTTTTCTCCGCTTTACTTATTTCTTTACATTTACAGCTTTACTTTATACTTGCATTATGCTCATGATTGTGTGAATGTTGTGTGAATGGTTGTGTATATCTTGTTAGTTAAGGTTGTGTAGATCTTTGTTCTAAATTGTAGGATATCATATTTCATAGCCCCGGTGATGATTCTTGGATTTGGCTAGTTTCTAGAGAGAGAAACACATGGAGAGGTTTTTCTAGAGAGAGAAAGCTCTATGTGTAAAATAGAAAATGAATAAATGACTAGCTACCTCTTCCAAAGTTAGAAGAGGTATTTATAGTTCTTACAAATACAGGGTATTAGTACCCGGTTCAAAACTGATAATCATACGATTAACTATTAAACTACGAGCTATAATAAACAGTAAAATACACGGGGTGACTGAGTCTTTTTCTAATATCTAACAATCTCCCCCTAAGGGAGGTCGCCCCTGAAAATACTAAATTTAATCACTTCAGTCTTTAGCTCGTGGACATTTGATTCTTTATTTGATATCTTGTACATTTAGGGTAGTGATCTTTTGATTCATCTTTGACTTGTCTTTGATTGTGATCTTGAGCTTTCTTGACATAGGCAGAAACACGAGAATGCAATGAAGAATGATCAATCACAACACAAAATACATAATAGAGAAAACTAAAATGCATTAATGAAAGGTGTCATGAAGATCATCCATCTCAAATACAGATTTGAGTGAAGTCCCAACAAGAACACAACACATAGTCGCCAATTATTACAACCATAAGCCCACGCAGGGGTCCATACTAGTCTCAAACCAAATCCTCAAAGTACTAAGCCAAACAAACACCAAATGCAAGACCTCTCAATGCATGATCCATATAGGATACTCTTAAGGTCTGCTAGCTTGCATCACAACCTTACGATCATTAACTTCACCTGAAAATGATACTCGAAAAGGCCAACAATAATGTTGGTGAGCTCGTAGGTTTGAAGAAAACCTAGTCGTTGTGCCAATATTTCAAACAGTTGGACAATTGTGCAATATGACAGTTAATATATTCAAAAACACTCAAAACCTATGACTTAGCATCCTTGCTAATCATGTATCATGACCTAGCATCCCCGCTAGTCATAAACCAACATATACGAATGCTCTTGGGGTCGCAACCCCGAGGTCATACACACCTAAAGGCATACTAGCTAGAGCATTTACTTAGGGCAGACCCTTCACAAACATAGCAAATCCATGCTAATCACAACCTTGCCATGCACCTCGATGCATGCAAGAACAATCATACCATATAATATTCACATAGCAATCATAAGCACATAAATTGTCCCAAAAATAAAACCACATTTCGCACAGTTAAAAAAACAGTTCAAAACACAATTAAGTATCATTTTCCCCCAACAGAAAAGATTTAAAAGTGGGGCTACGAGAACTCACCTCAAGAAAAGGTGTCTTGCAGCAAACTTAATATCACTCAAGCAAATGCAACGACGTCCGAACACGACCTAGTCCAATTAATGTTCCACTTAGACATTTATTTCCAAAACAGTCCTTAGGTTTGATGCATAGAGGTCAGATGCGCATTGTACGGTCATCTTAAACGTTTTCAGTGGTGTGATGGCTGGCAACTTATCTCCAAAAATATCATACTTCTAACCCATACCTTAGTATAATATATATACTTATATTGTTTAGTAATATATGTTAGTGCAAATATAAAAATATTTAATCTTTACATTCTCTCTATGTTTTGGTGACGACAAACATGTAAGTTGTAAAACATAACGTAAAAGTTCACAAGTTACTCGTAGATATATACTTCAATTCACGAATATCTCATCATCCTTATCCACCATAAATATACATTTATAAACTCGATATTGACATCCCGAGACTCCTACTCATATGGGATTCACAAGTTGGATCGGGCCAAGCAAACGGGCTAGCCTATTAAGGCCAAATAGGTTTGGCCCATTAAGGCCCAATCAAAGCTTCTAGAAGATGGAGGAAAAATACAAAGCTTCTAGAAGATGGAGGGAAAATAATAAATTCAAATTTTAAATTTGCTTCTAGAAGATGGAGGAAAAATACAAAGCTTCTAGAAGATGGAGGGAAAATAATAAATTCAAATTTTAAATTTGCTTTTAGAATATTGAGGGATAACTTAAAGCTTCTAGAACATGAAGGGAAAATAATAAATTAAAATTTTGAATTTGCTTCTAGAAGATGAAGGGAAAACTCAAAGCTTCTAGAATATGGAGCGACAATAATAAATTCAAATTTTGAAGTTGCTTCTAGAAGATGGAGGGAAAACTAGTGATGGCTCCCCTATAAATAGCAAAGTCTTCCTCCTCCTCTCTCTTGATGAAAACCCACGGCACCAACACACACATACATATAATTCACTTTCTTCATCTTTAATCATGGATCTAGCATAAGGCTTTGATCATGGTTACTTTCTATGTTAGTTCCACTAATACCATGGGTATTTAGTGAAGTATAGGCTGACTCTATATGGAAGTGATCTTCCTTGATTACTGGTAGATCATATAGTAGATTGGGTGGGTTGTATAGAAGTGATTACATTTGATCACTTGTATGTCATAGAGTAGATCCGATTTCTATATTATAATTCTTGTGTATTTGTGTAGATCCGGATAGTGTATAAATCCGGAAGTAGTATTTGTGTGTTGGTTAGTATTTTAGGCCTCAAAATACATTGATATGGTAGATTGGTTCTAGCTAAGATTAGGACTCAACATTTAGCTTAGTGTCGAAAAATATTGTAAGCAATGCGGTTTATGTGTTTAGGCCATAAAACACAAGGTTTGTTATGTTGTGCCATAAAACATAACGGGTTTGGTTGTACCCAAATAAGGACCCAACATCTAGCTTAGTGTCAGAAAATAATGTAAGCATTGGTATAAAGTTTTCTCCGCTTTACTTATTTCTTTACATTTACAGCTTTACTTTATACTTGCATTATGCTCATGATTGTGTGAATGTTGTGTGAATGGTTGTGTATATCTTGTTAGTTAAGGTTGTGTAGATCTTTGTTCTAAATTGTAGGATATCATATTTCATAGCCCCGGTGATGATTCTTGGATTTGGCTAGTTTCTAGAGAGAGAAACACATGGAGAGGTTTTTCTAGAGAGAGAAACTTTATGTGTAAAATGGAAAATGAATAATGACAGCTACCTCTTCCAAAGTTGGAAGAGGTACTTATAGTTCTTACAAAATACAGGGTATTAGTACCCGGTTCAAAATCAAAAATCATACGATTAACTATTAAACTACGAGCTATAATAA
>BQNB010141269.1:0-17294 GCA_026074375.1 Tanacetum coccineum
CTAACCAATTTTTTAATTTGTGACCTTCACACTAGTGATTCGGTTACCACGTCATAGTGTCATACGTGATACGCACCTCACCTTTAACTTGAGCATGATGCTATTATTGAAACGTTGTTTGAGCAAGGAATTTACAAGGAATGTTATAGTTACACACATCTTATTAATGGTTTCACCAGCGACGTTGTGTCGTGATAGATCATAATTAGCTTCGACTGTGTTCCAGGTAAAAGAAATCCATTTTTAGTCGATGTCTTATATATGACAAAACATACTTATTTGTTTAACAGAAATGTTTGTAACATTTTTTACTAAAATTTTGTGTAGATCTGTTGGTGTCCTTACTGTCACAACTCACAAGAATCTGACTAGCAAGGTATATCATTTTTCACTTTTCTACTCTCGATTATTTTAGTAAACTAGCGTCTTTGTTTGTTCCTTCTTGAGATAAAAGTTAAATACGTGGTCATAAAATATGTGTTAAATTCTTGGTAAAATATGTAAATGTTTGGTAAATGTCTTTTCTATGCTTTTAGTTTTTAAAAGAAAGCTTTTTCGTGTTTTTTTTAGGTTAAATTAATAAATCTATGTGTTTTGTGTCTGAATTTCAGAATTGATGTTATTTATTATTATTACTTGTATTTTTCTATAATTATTATTATAGTTTTTTTTAATTATAAATCACTTTATTATGAAAGTTAAGAGATTTATGATAAATTAGAAAGAATCCGAGATATTATCTTGGCCCCCACTCCTTTAGCAATAATGAAACAGATCGTATTATTATTATTATTGTTGTTATTGTTATTATTATTATTATTATTATTATTTTATTATAATTATCGCTTTATTAAATAAATGGGATATTTACAAAAAGTTATTTGGAATTCGAGATACTATCTGAGCCTCTCACTCCTTTAGCTATTAGCTCCAATATTTTAAGTCACATAGAACTTTCGGATTCGTTTCGGTAAAGCCACTGCATCCTTCTCTAATTCTCCAAGCGAAGAAAGTGAAAAGGCAAGAAAATCATATCCAATATCTGAACACTTACCCTTATAATTGACGCGTTTACGATGTGCCGCGTCGATCACCGCATGACCGGGCACAAAATCAATTATTATTATTATTATTATTATTATTATTATTATTATTATTATTGTTATTATATTATAATATTAATTTAATAAAAGAAATAGAATATTTTTACAAAAAGTTAGTGGAGAGCCGATATACTAGTTGAGCTCTCACTCCTTTAGCTATAGCAGCAATAGTAGTAGTATTAATAATAATAATATTATTATTAATATTAATAACATTATTAGTAATTATTGTTATTGTTATTATTTTTTAGTTTTTTTGAATTACATTACGTTGAGATTCAACCAAATACAACAACAAAATACATCAATTAAAGTAAAACACATTTCAACCTTTTATATTACAATCTCTTTGACAAATTACAAATTTTTTTCTTTAAAATATACTGTGAACCAAAAGCCTTCTTATAATTACACTTTGTGATTGTATTTTCGTCTATTATTTCGCCCAACTATAGCTAGTTTGGGCTTAGAAGAGACTTTAAGCTCAACCAATTAATTCTAGAACTTTTATGTTTCCTAGAAGGGCGCACTATGTTTAATAAAACCCTAGGAACAACACACGATGTTGTATCCTCGTTAACAACATCTTTCTTCTCATTCAACACTATCTGGAATTGATTTGCAATGGATCCAAATGGAATGGAATCAAAAGTCGAGCAAACAAAGAATAACATCGTTTTAAAAAGATTCTCAAATTTACAATATTTTGCATCAGGTAATTTGTATGGATTATCTAATTTTGTAAAAGCGTTGAAATAAGAGGAAGTAGATATTGGGTGAGTGGCAGAATTGATAACATCATATGATCCGATTAAGGAGGTAGCGAAAGTCAGAGGACGCGACGTTTATGTCAATGAGAGTACGGTGACTGGTGCATTGGCTCTGCCGGCTACTACCTGTGTATATCATATTGTTGAGGAAGCTACTAAAGTTGAATCAAGTGATGTCGGGTATGAGTGTTTTCTATTTTATTTTTGTGATGACATATATGTACCTAAATTCTGAACAGAAGGTGGTTGCCAAAGTATACGCATTGACTGATTGCATACTTAAGGGACACCCGAAAGCTTTTAACTTTTCGGGTTTCAAGTTGATGTTGCTAAAAAAGAGATACTCAAAGGCACTGATATTAAAGAATTTTACTATGGTCAACACATGCAGTGTTTGATTAGGTCCTAACTCAGTGACCTATTTGTTGTCCACATGATGATGATGGTGGTACCTGTGGTGATGATAGTTGTGCTCAAATGGATAATGATGCTGATGATGCTGGTGGTAGTGAATCGATTAGTTCTTCCCGTGGAAACCCAGATTTGAACTTAAAAAACAACGTACAATATACTAATCACCAAGTACAACTAACAAGATACTAATTAATTGGATCATGATAGAGAATTGGTATATACATGTACGCGCTCATGGCAACGACAATGTCAATCGACTAGTAAAAACCGTCCGCGAGTGTCGATTCCCATCGATAGGGCGAAATTCAATCCTTTGATGCCAGTCATCATTCTCAACATCATAGCTGATTAATTATATTTTATAGTTACCTCGAGATGACTTCTGCTATTACTAGTGAAGGACTTTACGACGGGCTGGACCGGCTCTGCAAACAAATCAGTTTCATCTGTGCTATTACTGGTGAAGGAGTTACCAGGGGGCTGAACTGGCTCAGAAACAGTAGTGCTAACAAGGTACATAATTGAAACCACTCTATAATGATTCATCACACTTTAATCCATTTTTTTTCAAAAAAAATTATCTAATTATGGATTCCAAATGGTACATAATAATATTACATCAGTTTGTTCAGAATTGCTCAGTTTTATTGAGCTTCTTCTTATTAGGGTTTTCCTGTGTTGTTAGCTTGTCATACAAAAAGCCAAGTGTGTTTTCCTAATGGTGATCACTTGTTAAGAGGATTTTGATTTTATTTTATCTAACAACTCAAATGGGTAAAACCGAAAATATCAATTCTTATATAGGAAAAAGGTTAATAGTTGATTAATAGTGAATTAACAATTTCATTATGTATATATAAAAGTGTCTGTGTTGAGTTTACAACATCTGCTTTTATTTACAATATTGTGTTTGTATTTTTCCCCTTTATCAGAAATATGACGGTATGCCCATCAGTTATACTTCCAAACCGACTAATGAAGATTTAATTGATTTTGTTGTTCTATGGGAAGGATATTTATCCTGACCGAGTGGGACGAGTAGATCTCTTGGACAGACATCCGGCTGCGGTAATCCGTAAGTATCAATTATTAATTAAATTAAATTGTATATATACCATAAGTAAGTTGTTTAAAAATATTCTTAATTCTAATAATACCTTTAGGAGACTCCATTCATAGTGGCCATCTCCTACCCTGTATGCTTGGCACGTGTAAGTACTACTTGTATTACTACAAGGTACCTAATGAGGCAGAATATACGGTGGGATATGGTTATCACCAAATTCAAGATCATTCGAAGGGTGTTTGAGAATCAACCAAATATTGAAGTCTTCCCTTGCAACCCTTCTGACCACACAACACGATTGGGAAAAGAACAAGGATTCTGCTTCAAACATGTGAATCAAACTAAAACTAACAGTTGGAAGATGGTTATGTATGGCCTTGCAGACCTCCCGCACGAGAAGGTAATTGTAATTTCATTACTTAGTAATTATATTAGTTAGGATAATTAGCAAAGAGTTATAAAAATTGGGATGGGTGATTGTATTTACAAAAGGATAAGATTGTAAGGCCATCGACCACTTGTGATATATTAGTGGATAGTAGTAGGGAGAGTGTACCAAAGATCTTACGGTTAATACAATCCACTAATACATCATAAGTGGTTGGTGGCCTTACAATCTTATCCTTTTGTAAATACAATCTCCCACCTTGATTTTTTTAACTCTTTGCTAATTATCCAAAGTAATACAATTACTAAGTAATGAAATTACAATTGACTTCTGGTGCGGGATGTCTACAAGGCCATACATAAACATCTTGCAATAACTATTAGTTTTAGTTTGATTCAAAGGTTTGTAGCAGAATCCTTGTTCTTCTTACAATTATGTTGTGTGGTCAGAAAGGTTGGAAGGGAAGACTTAATAATATTTGTTAATTCCCAGACACCCTTCGAATGATCTTGAATTTGGTGATAATCATATCCCCATTCTGCCTCATTAGGTACCTTGTAGTAATACAAGTAGTACTCGCACGTGCCAAGCATACAGGGTAGGAGATGGCCACTGTGAATGGAGTCTCCTGAAGGTATTATTAGAATTAAGAATATTTTTAAACAACTTACTTATGGTATATATACAATTTAATATAATTGATACTTACGGATTATCGCAGCTGGATGTCTATCGAATAGATCTACTCGTCCCACTCGGTCAGGATAAATATCCTTCCCATTGGTTAGTAGAACAACAAAATCAATTAGTTCTTCATTAGTCGGTTGGGAAGTATAACCGTTGGGCATACCGTCATATTTCCGATAAAAGGGAAAAATACAAACACAATATTGTAAATAAAAGCAGATGTTGTAAACTCAACACAGACAGTTTTATATATGCAATGAAACTATTAATTCACCATTAATCAACTTTTAACCTTTTTCCTATATAAGAATTGATATTTTTGGTTTTACCCATTTGAGTTGTTAGATAAAACAAAATCAAAATCCTCTTAACAAGTGATCACCATCACAAAAACACACTTGGCTTTTTTTATAACAAGCTAACAACACAGGAAAACCCTAATAAGAAAAAGAAGCTCAACAAAAACTAAGCAATTCTGAACAAACTGAAGTAATACTATTATGTATCATTTGGCAATCAATAATTAGATAATTTTTTGGCAAAAAATGGACTAAAGTGTGATGAATCATTATAGAGTGGTTTCGATTATGTACCTTGTTAGCACTACTGTTTTTGAGCAAGTTCAGCCCCTGGTAACTCCTTCACCAGTAATAGCACAAATGAAACTGATTTGTTTGCAGATCGAGTCCAGCCCCTCGTAAAGTCCTTTCCCAGTAATAACAGAAAGTGAAACAAAATTAACCAGCTTACAGTGTTATCAAAACTAAGTCAAACTATGAAAACTTAAAATTATAAATATAAGTAATCTACTACAATTAATAGTTAAAAAGAAAAAAAATCTATAAAACATATTGGTTTAACTTGATCGAAATTCAAAGTGTAAAATAAATTTTGGATGTTAAAAACCAAAGAACTAAGGGTCTGTTTGGTTCGCAAAATGTTCTTGAGGAAATTGTAATTTGTTAAGAGAATTGTAATGTGCACCATATGTAATTTGTCAAAGAAGTGACAGATACCTCAATTAGAGGAACTTTTGCATACGAGTCTATAAAAACCGCTGCACAAATAGCAACAAATTGTCTTAACGATGATGTGAGTGTGCGTCCATCGATTGAAGATAACTAATGCTAAACAACACAAATCGGGCGCTAAGTTTCTAAATCATTGTTATATAGTGCAAACAACTACAACATGCATTGTAATAAAGTTTTGAAAACAACATAAAAAAAATAAAATCAGCAAGCATTGAATGCGACCAAGTTTTTGCAAAGAATGTGGGAAAAAAACTCACTTACACAGGTCATGAAAAGACGGTACAACATCATACTGGATTAGTCAGCAGCCCAGCTCTTTTCAACAACCTTCCGCACTCTTTTGTTGTAATCACGCTTCATCTCACTAAACATTTGCGCTGCTACTCAGGGGCGTTTGGGTTTGGGGTCACAGAGTCATACATCACAACAAAATTCTGATGAGAACACTAGACAATAATCAGATGGCGTTGTTGGAGAAATTATCAAAATAATTTATGTTAAAATCATTTTAATTTTGAGTCTTAAGAAGGAAAAAGAGTTTTGTTGTACCCACGAAATGGCAATTAGTGACAGTTTTTTCTGTCACAAAGCCGTCGCTAATGAATCATTAGTATTGTAACAACTCGTGAGTTTCAAAATTTTTGGTGGTTATTTATGTTTAAAGGGTGGCCATGATTGAACAATCACGACTGTTTCAAGATCTATCTGTTAGCGACAGACTTTCTGTCGCAAAGTTGTTGCGAAATCGTCGCTATTTGCACCCTTTTGTGAACCAACGAACAGAAGTGTCGCTACCGCCACTTAAAGGGGGTATTGTGACTATTTTTAAGGGTCACCATAGAGCCTATATTAAGGGGACGAATTTTCCATTTTGGAATCATTAAAAATCATCAAATTCACATAACAAACCTCTTTTTGTTAGACCTGATTGTTATAATTTATATTGCTATAGAAGTATAATTTGTAGTGTCTTGAAATCCTTGATAACTCGGTAGTTTATCTGGATTATCACACTTTCGTGTAGTGTTGATAATTGCTACATACGTTGCTTCATTATATCTTGAGAGGAAATCCGTCGGTAACCCGAAACACGATTGTTTGAAAGAACAGTGGGGGCGTAATTGCTTTAAGGATACAGAGAACTCGCCTTGAAATAACAAGTAGTAGTACGAAACACACTATCATAAAACCATCTTTTTCAAAACCCGAAACTAACAAGGCGCAAAGACAAAAATTTGGAAAACAATTACCTGAACGGAAATAAGAATAGCAGCAACATCGTATACAGGCTTCCATTGATTTTGTAAAATGTCGAAGCAGATGCTTCCATCAGCTGGTAAGAACACAAAACTTAGAATCGACTGCATATGAATATCCTTGATGTTTAAGAAGGGCTTTCGTAAGGATAAAATCTGAAAACTTGATGCAAGTATATGAGTGTTTTGTAAATCTTATAAATACTTACTGTTTGGGTGGAACATAGGAGAGACAAATCGCATAACAGGTGGCTTATTTGGATAATCTTCTGAGAAATTTAGGGCCATTTTGAATGTACCCTGAAAGACGCACCACGAATCGTCATATTAAAAGTAAACTTCTGACTCTGTGCTTGTATGCAAATAATAAACGAAAATGAAAATACCGATCCATCCCCTGGAGTGCCATCTGGGCTGAAATCGAAAGCAAATATTTATTACACGTTTACGTCATTAGAATAGATATTTATAGAACAGATTCATTTCAACTTATATATTACCCGGATATGACAGCATTCCACGCCATTATATTATTGTTTTCGGGTGCTGCACTAATGCCTGCACGAAGGTTGTTCTTTAATCGCTTGAATTCACTCATCAGCCTATTTCGTGCAACAATTGACATTGTAGTATCCTTCATAAACGTAAAAAACATAGAAATATTACAAAATTGTAGCTTCAAGATACACTCAACTAGCACCATTATGCAATCACTAGTACAAAATTTGGGACCTAAAACACAATAATCAGAAAGAGAACCCTCTAATCAGACAAACAAACTTTATCAGGTAAATATTAATGTCACAAACATCTACATTTAAATGAATTAAGTCATGAGCTAGTTGGAAGTTATTATGCCTTTAGATTGTTTAAAACAATGGATTCAATGATATCACTTACCCGATACAATTCAAATCTAGGTTTTTTCGGGAAGAACTCTTCGTCTCACTACCATCATTATCATCATCCATCTTATCACAAATATCATCCGCACGATCACCACCATCATCCTGAGCAACACTCACACACACACCAAACAAAAACACTCTTATCATTTCAAAATATTGGTTTTTAAGGTTTTCTTTTAGTGTTTCTTATATATCTATATTTTTTTTCATGATTCGCTTATATAGATCCATATTTGTTTCACAGTTCTGAAATTGATAACATTTTTTACTAAAATTTTGTGTAGATCTGGTGTCCTTAGTAACAAGAACCTGGCTAGGTATATCATTTTTCAATTTTCTACTCTCATTTTACTAGTTGACTTGTGCCTTTGTTTATTCCTAGCTAATAGTTTGTGTATATAAAAGTGGTCATAATAATGTGTATGTGTTTAAATTTTCTGGGAAATATGTAAAATCGTTTGTAATATATGAAGAGTGTTTTTGTTTGGTGTGTCTATACTATTTGTGTGTGTTTATTTATGAAGGAGAAAGATGAAAGTAAAAGGGTGGGTGGGTATTTGCTTATACTGTGTATTTATTGTAGCAAGGAAGGGAAGCCGTCGATTATATATTACACCTGGAGCCAATTCCAAAATAAAAATGTAACCTCAATTCCAACAGTTACATCTCATCTTTACATATGGAACCTACTTAATCAGTTAATATACCACTTAAACAAACATGATGCATGCATGCATGTGTAGTTTTGCCTAGCTACTTAATAAGTTATTGCCACTTGCAAGGTGTATCGAAGATTCTACTTTCAACGTTGACGTTCAAAGGGTGTTGCGACACGTCTTAAAGATAAAAAAAAATCCTTTTAATGTCCAACATGAATTTCGTTTTTGACTCGTTTAAGATATTCTGATGATAATTATAATGCTCACTCGTTAACTTTAAAGATAAGCAAACGATGCCTTTTTAAAAGAAATTATCTTTCTTCCACATTTTCAAAAATATAAATCTAAGTCATAATTTACTTTGTACTAAAAGTGAAATGTGACACATGATAGGAATCATACATGCATCCATTATCACTTGTAACCTTACTATGAACTACTACTACTGCTTTTAAGTAATATACAATCACGTATTCTAAAAGGTATCATAAATGGCACACGAAAACTCGGTGCCTGCGCTTCACAACAAGTTACAAAATTACGCATTTTTAAAAGATTTTTGTAGTTGTTGTAAAAAAAATAAGATGCTCGACAAAATGTAAGGTAAAAATCTGATATTATTATATTATACTATATAACATTTATGATAGTTTTTACCCTCACAGTTGCTACACTAACGCTATTTTAATATTTGTTTAATGCGAGTGAACAGTAACTATATTACTAAACAAATCACGATTGCTACATCATCAAGAGATAATCCCCTTTTACCTCTTCCCCACCGAATCACCAAACCTATTCTTTAAACCATCGCCCCAAAACACGTAAAGATAAATCTTGATCTAAAAAACACACCCTAATCTAAAAACACACACAACCCATCAACATCATAAAACTGGAGGGCTTGATCGATGGTGGTGTTTATGTTGTTTCTTATCGGAAACAAGGCCGGAAAACATGAGCTTATTTAATTGTTTACGACAACTATTATCCAGGTATAAACAAAAAACGATCCGATTGATTTTTTTATTTAATTGTTTGTGAATAATGTTTTGTATAGTTTGTTTAATTATTGATGATGACCGATTAAAGTAGTTAGAATTTGTAACAGATTCTTATTTGATCATTAAGTTAAGTTGATTATGAATTTATGATGTTACTGTATTTAGTTGATGATGTTATCTTTAAATAAGCACAAATTTTAAGCATATTGCGTAAATTTTTTATTGATTCTAATAAACTGTTAGAAAGTTTGGATTGGTGATAATAGTCTTAGCAGTGTGTTTCCTCGTATTTTTGCCTTGGAGAATAATAAATCTTGCTCGGTTGCTGACAAGCTCCACGATGGTTTAGTCAGGTCTTTACGTCGTCAGGTTAGAGGGGGTGTTGAATCCCAGCAGCTCTCTCTTCTTCATGATCTGATTAGTTCTACTCTTTTATCTAATGTTGAAGATCGATGGGTGTGGAATTTAAATGGGAGTGACTTGTTTCGTGTTAGTGATATTCGGAATCTGGTGGACGAGACGTTTCTCCCAAAAGACGAGGTTGCCACGAGATGGATTAAGTATATCCCAATCAAAATCAACATCTTCGCTTGGAAGGTTCGTCTTGATCGGTTGCCTACAAGATTGAATTTGGTCCACCGCGGCGTCCAGGTTACCTCTTTGGCTTGTCCGGTTTGTTCCACGTCTCATGAAAATACTTCACATATCCTGTTTAGTTGTTCCATGGCTTCGGACATAGCTCGTCTCATTAGTCGATGGTGGGATCTGGGTTGGTCTCCGCTTGACTCTTACGCTGTATGGCTGTCTTGGTTCAAAGATATCAGAATGGGTTCCAAGATCAAATCTATGTTAGAATGAGTTTTTTTCGTTTCTTGGTGGTGCATTTGGAATTACAGAAATCAATTGCTCTTCGCTTCTCCTAGGAAGAATGTGATTTTTGATGTCATAGTTGCTTGCTCTTTTGCTTGGTGTAATGCTAGATGTAATATTTCTTTTTCTTGGGATAGTTGGCTTCAACATCCTAACTTGATTTCTTTGTAATCTCTAGCTCCTTGCTAGTTTTCTTCAATAAAGTTGCCGTTCAAAAAAAAAAGTTATGGTTTGTTGTTATATAAGATATGACATAAGGTAATTACCCATTAGTTTGTACATATACTACTTGGAAAGTTTTGAAACTCTTATCATTCCATCCAGTTTAACAGCATTTTTTTGGGACGGACAGTTCGGATTTATTTGTAGTGAATAAGTTCTTTTGCTTCTAAAAATTGATGGTTGATTAATTTCAGGGACTTGCATCACTCACATCGCAAAGTAAGTGTGTTTCGGACTGCTCTCAGGCCTACGCAAGCTCGGCTGAAATCTTTCAATGTACCCGGATATTTGTAGTCATTTTTTTACAAATCACCGGCCGATTTGGTTTACATCAGGTTAATTATTTACTTGCATATACGAATACATCATTCTATTAGAACAGTTTCGTCTTCCATTGCGGTTGTTGTCTTCATCTTCAAAAGTTCATGGTTTGGGAATTGGGGATATAAATGCTTTTTGAGTGGATTGGTTGTTTATGCAGGGCAAAATTATAGATGAAACTGATGTATATATAAATGTACATAAGAGGTGTTTCAGTAGTCGTTTTTTACTGATGAATAAAGAACTTCATGGCTTGCTATTCCAATCTTTTTCCGCCGAATGTACGTTTAATATTTGTAAATTTACTAGCAGTTATCTCATAGCGAGGGTGAAAATCTTAAAAAACTAACACCAAGCCATGTAGATAAAAGGTACAGTTTTCTCCACACACTTTCAGCATCTAAAGTCATATTTTTCAGCAACCAAACATCTCTTTTAATAACAAATTTTTTACACAGAAATTTCAGCAACTAAACAGCGATTCAAAAACACTTTGATGCAAAAATTTTAGCAACCAAATATCATTTTAAAACCACTTTTTTGCATAATAGATTTAGCAGCCAAACAACCTTTAAAGATATCTGTTATGTGGATACTATCTATATTTATTTATGAATGGCTAAATTTGGTTATGTTTTTTTCAAAAGTGTCATAGTACTAAGATTTCTTGGCCCAATTATCAAAACATGTATATACATTGAAGATATTAATACTTTATAATGGGTCAATTTGGTTTATATGCCGCATATCTGTATTTCGAAGTTTCCACTGTCTTTGCCAATGCCTAATTCCCGCGCCTTTTGTGCAACAAGTTTGGCTATAATATCATTCAAAAAACAAAGTTTGTGTAAATTCATATTGTATATTATATTATGTACAAACACCCTCTATTTAATGCCGAGACTCTGGATATATTAATACATAGATAACTTAGATCAGTACATATTTTAGTTCCCAAAAAAAGTGTCCCTCTAATAATTCTTTATAAGCGTTTGAAATTGATTCTTATAAATGAAGTTCATAATGTACAGGGTTGGAGTTTATGGATATGATGGTTGTCTATCAAGAAGGTGCATGTGAGAGCTTATACAAGTAATGATGAAATCTAAAAATTTGTAGTATGCTTAAGATTACTAAATGTTTATATAGATCTTATATTTTAGATGCTAGACTGGATCAAGATTAGTGCAATTTCATTTTGAGAAGTTTCATTATCTACTAAAGTGGACCAAGTTTAGCCCCTGATTAGTGATGAGGCACACAATAATAAAAAACACAACTAACAAGTTCTTTAAGCATCGAGGATGCTTTTAAGACGGTTATTGGGTTTTTCAAATAGGAGATTAGGTCACGCTAATATGCGTCCCATTCAATCGTTAGCATCTAAAGAACTAGTTAGAAACCTACCAAAGTTTAAATTTGATCAACATTTTTGTGATGCTTGCAAAATGGAAAAACAAGCTCACGTTAGTCACAAAGCTAAGAATATAGTCTCAACGACTAGATGCTTAGAACTTCTCCATATGGATCTCTTCGGTCCATCCGCCGTACGGAGTTACGGAGGAAACAGTTACAACTTAGTCATATACTTGGACTAGATTCCTTAAGGATAAAACTGAAGCTTTTGATCAATTCAAAATATTTAGTAGGAATATCCAAAACCAACTAGGTTGTTCTATAGTGTCACTAAGAACCGACCACGGTAGAGAATTTGATAATGAGGTGCAATTTGAAGAGTTTTGTAATGCCAAAGGAATTACACATAACTTCTCGGCTCCACGCACTCAGCTCCTCAATCAAATGGCGTGGTTGAAAGGAAAAATAGGACACTTCAAGAAATGAGTAGGACTATGTTGAATGACCAATCGTTACCACAAAAGTTTTGGTGTAACGCCGTAGATACTTCAACATATATTCTCAACCGAATTATCATTAGAGCCATTCTAGGAAAAACACCTTATGAACTCTTGAGAGGTAGGAAACCTACTCTTGACTATTTTAGAGTGTTTGGAAGCAAGTGCTTCATATTAAACACTCAACGTGACTTTCGATGAAACTCCTCCACCCTCTAAGACATCGGCCTTGGTGGATGATGATTTAGATGAAGAAGAAGCTGTTAGGGCAACCGAAAAGAAAAACCTATAAAATGTTGTTGAGAATGAAACACTAGAAATTGACGAAATAGTCAATATTAAGGAATCTAAGAACCATCCTTTAGAAAATGTCATAGAAAACCTTAACCAAAGAACCCTTAGGTCACAAGCTCAAAACCAAAGTAACTTTTTTTTATTTTGTATCAACTATAGAACCTAAGAATATGAATGAGGCTTTAGGTGATGAAAGTTAGATAGTCGATATGCAAGAAGAATTAAACCAATTCATTGCTAACGACGTTTGAGAGTTAGTTCCACAACCTAAGAATATGACAATCATAGTACTAAGTGGGTGTTTAGAAATAAATTAGACGAGAACGATGTTGTTTCTCGAAATAAGGCTATGTTAGTTGCTTAAGGTTACAACCAACAAGAGGGCATCGATTATGATGAAACTTACGCCCCGGTTGCTAGACTTGAGTCTATTAGAATATTATTAGCCTATGCTGGTGCCTTAGATTTTAAACTATTCCAAATTGATGTAAAAAGTGCATTCCTGAATGATTTTATCAATGAGGAGGTATACGTGGCACAACCTCCTGGATTCATTGATTTTGAAAAACCAAATCATGTTTATAAATTAAAGAAAGCTTTGTATGGTCTTAAACAAGCACCCAAAGCTTGGTATGATAGATTAAAAGCTTTCCTTATTAAACATGAATACAAAATAGGAATGGTAGATAACACTTTAACAACCTGAATTTAAGATCGATATTTAAACCGAGCTTTAATTCTATTTTAATTTTTATAGAATTTAATTTTTAACCGTTTTAACGAAAATCGACATTTTAGCTATTTACGAGTTGTGCTTTGAATAATTATCCGTAAAGCGTTTTAAGAAATTTAATTTTTTTTTACGTTTGCCCTCCGGAAGCCAATTTATGGTTATTTTAGCATTTTATGACTTCTCCCTCGTTTTGCCGAAACCGTGTCAAAATAGTACTTTAACACTTTTTAATAATTTGACTAAGTGTTTTAAAATCAAATATTGTGGTATAAGTGTTTTAGAAAAATATAAAATAAACATAACACATGAACCAAACACCCCGTTTCTGCTACTTAACTCCTACTAAACAAGAAAACAAACACTTCCTATTTACCCTTTTTACTCCAACTATATTCTAAAACAAACACCCCCCTTAGGAACTTAGCTAGTCATGTTGACCAAGTATATAAGGGTGTTGACCCCTTTTATTCACACATAATCTCAAATCACAGTAAAAGAAAAAGATCGATACTCCCATCTCTCCTTTCTATTGTGTTCGACGCAATACACACCAAAACCACAAAAAACCATAATTAAAATCACAAAATCCAATTTATATTACTACATAATCATTTTCTTACAATCCCCATCAGCCTTTTGGATGATTAAACCACCATGCATCAAGAATTAAAATGTTCTTGATTTTATTAAACTTTTAATTCTTAGGTTTTTAACTAACTTGGGCGCATTTAATCATAAGGGTGCGATTGCAAGTGTTTTTAACAAGATTGGTTAATCAAAAATCAAGTTTGGGTCTTTCTTTTATGTTTGTGGGTTTCGGCAATTGAGGGAAAACACAAGATGCTTTCGTTTGATCATTGTCTTCTATTCTATTGTGTTTGTAAGCCTCTTGTTTCCTTGTTGTATTGATTTAATTTTATTTTTGTGCATATGTTTGATTTTTACTTTTTATGAGCATGCACGTTCTTGAGTTTGTTTGATTTTGGGTTTGATCATGAACATCATGTTTTGATGCGTGAGATATGTTATTAGGATATGTTATGGCATTGCAAGTGAATAATTAGTGATTTGAATAAGTTTTGATAGGATTTTTAGGTAGTTTTATGGACTGTTTTTAGATCAGTAGCAAAACATGGATATTCCTAATAATTTTTTGCCTGGAGCCTGTGAATAAATTACATGGTTGGATAGGTATAAGTCTAAGCTAAGTGTGGCGAATTGTATGGTTTATCAACTCCTCCGGATGAGTGAGTTATGGTCGTTTTACGATTTTTGTCAAAATCTAGAACATCGTTTGAAAACGAGTTATTTGAACTCTTATTTAAGTCTCTAAATGTGGGATAGGAAAGCTTATCTCAGTCGTATTACTTTCTTAATCTAACTTTCCAAGTGATTAACTTTAATGGCTGATTATGGTTTGGATAAAAACAAAAAAAAAAAAAAAAAAAAAAAAAAAAACAAACAAAAAAAAACATAATTACGGCAAAATTTATTGTTTGTAGGACAAAATTTGGAACTGCTGCAGACCAGCAGTATAAATGGGTTGATTGCAGCAAACTTTTGGTCTAAGAAGGTCTGCATTATTTGATGTGATTATAGAAATAAGTTCAAGGTACATGTGTCGAATTGGATAGAGCCATATCTCCTCCGGATGAGTGAGATATGACCGATTTACGAAAACTAGTCAGTTCTGAACTATTGTTTAAAAAAGTGATTTAACTCTAGATTTTTGCACTACAGTGTTGGGTTTTTAAAACATGGTTAAACACTAGACATCATAATCTTTAATCTCTCTTTGGATTCAACTTGGTTGCTTTTATAGAATAGGATATATGGTCAAAACCGTAAGTGTTAGAAATTCAACGAACTTTTTGTTTTGAGTTATGATTAGTAAAAACTCATTTCCCATGGATTGGTAAATAAGTTGATTAAAAGGCCTAATGTTCTGAAAACTAGACTTAAATATCTTTCCAGGGGTGAAAGTCTCATCCTTGTATCTTTTTATTGGTTATGAGTTGAGGGTCTGTGAAGCTGACTAAAATTCAGCAACATAGTTTTACGCATTTTCTTGAAAAACTTAAAGTGCGGCCCTAGTATTAACATAAGAAATCGCAAAGAGAGGACTTAATAGACAATTAATGTAGTATTAGTGCATGGTGGTATACCAACTTTGGGGATATAAATACTTTGGGTAAGTATTATGCAATGCCATGCATATCTCGGAAACTCTCATGAACACTTATATTATCTTTACGTATTGGTCATATTTTATCATTCTAGGTCGGGTCACGTCTTTTAGGTGGTGCATATAGATCTTCTCTCCCGTCCGACACTTCACTTTACTCATGATCTTCTTATATTTACGGTGAGTTCATAGCCCCATCTTTTCTTCTTTAATGGTTTTCATAACTATTTTCGGGGTGAGAATACATGAATGCTTTTACGAAATATTTTACTTGATTTACACATGATTTCTAATACATGGTTGTTTACCACTGAATTTATTAAAGCTTGATTTGCTTACTACACGATTTGGATAATTGAATAGCATTTACAATAAATGAGAGTTTTTGAAGTATTACTTGTTTTAAATTGGACACAAGTGACTTGATGGTATGCTTGACCCGATCTATGAGTTTATATGCATGTAGTTACATATTGTTAAAAAGGCCTCCGAACTTATCATGCCACTGTTATTTACCTTTGATGGGTTAGCCGCTAGTACTTTTAATTAGATCATTGGGCACGTTGTTGGCCCTGTCTGGGGTTGTGACATCCATGGCGCGATCACCCCTAAAGGACATTTTGTATTGAGAATTTCTTAAGGTATTTGCAAGTATTACTTGTTGAGGGGCAAATTATATGCAATTTTTATATGCTTGGTTAACGTTTAAGTGGCATGAGCGTAATGCGTATAATTTTTTTATTCATTTACTTGGACATTGCATTCGTTGCACTGTCGCTGGCTGATCTTAAACCTTGTGGTCCATTACTAAACATTACTTGATTTATTGAATCCCTACTTAAATTTCGAAAATAGTTCTTTGAAATGTTGTAACGCTACTTTTCTTTTAGAAATATTACTAGAATTATTTCAACACTGCTTTTACTTAAACCTATGAATTCACCAACATTATTGTTGACATTTTTGCATGTATTTTCTCAGGTTATTATATTGCTAGCTGTGCATTGGGAGTATTCGAGTCGCGTGGATATCAAAACTTTAAGGACTTGGTTTTCTTCACATTCGATGATTGTTTTCTTTAAATATACAAATGAGTCATGTTTGAACTCTTGTAATTTTTGTTAAAAGCAAATTATGGGGACCTAAATTTACAATGATCTATTTAAATCGAATGTGACATTTTATTAAACGTCTCTTTTGAGGTCGTTTTCTGTAACTTGTGTGTATGAATTATGAAGTAGCACCCCAAGTGGTATTCCGCTGCATTATTGTGATTTTAGGGGTGTTACAGTACTCCATAGGAATCAAATAACTTCTAAACCAACACTTTGTTTCCTTGTAGTTTCCTCCACACTGCATCTTCTACATGAGGTTCAAATATTATTTTTAGATCACCCCATAACACTCTCTTATAGCCCTCTTCTGGCCTTGTATACCCATGCTTAGCTTTAACCAACCTTTACAAAGTTTCCAAATCTTCTCTGTCAAAGCTTTTAAGCAATTGACTAAACACTAAGTACATCTTGT
>BQNB010141271.1:0-10790 GCA_026074375.1 Tanacetum coccineum
CTATATTATTGTTTTGTAATCTAGCTCCTTGCTAGTTTTTGTTTCTAATAAAATCGCCGTTCCAAAAAAAAATATATATATAAATTTTTGTACAGGGCCTCCGCTAGCTCAGCTACGACACTAGCTTGAAGTGGGCTGTAAACCGGTGTTATAGGGTTGAGATATAAGGCATCGGCCAACCTTATAACTCATGCACACCGACAACTCTAAGAGTAGGAAATGTTCGTTAATACAAAACAACAAAATGCAAATGGTATCTAGAACTTGTAAATTAAACGTAGTCGACAAAAACAATAACCAATCCAGCTTACTTGTATTAGGAAGACAAAATTTTCTTAAAGGTAAATACTACTTTCAAAACGACTTCACGTGGTATGGTTGTGCGTGATTAAAAACACATAAAACAATAGCATATGAAAATGGAGTTATATATGGGGCAATTTTATATCTCCACTTCTTAAAGATTGAAATTTTTATATTTACTCAAACATGCTTTATAATCATTTTATATTATGCATTTAATGGTTGCACTTTGAGTATATATAAAATTAGTCATTAAAGTAGGATGCTATATGAAATTAATCCTATATATAATCAGAGTTACGAAATTTTGTATTCGTTTTATTTTCACAAAATGTAGTTCCTTTACGTGTCTGTTTTTTTTTGTTTTTCTATCTTGTGCCCTAAGAGCACATGATAATACGGTAAAAACTACACATGATCCCACAGAAAAGTACACAGAGATCCACATTTTGTGAATCCTTGTGTACTTTTCTTTGAAATCATGTGTACTTTTTATGTACTTTTGGCCTTTTTATCATGTGCCCCTAGAGCACAAGATAGAAGAAACCTTTTTTTTAAATGCAACTACTTATTAGGACGTCCAAACTTTTGAATGTGATTGTCTTTTATAACAGAATGTTCTCAAAGCATAAACATTTACGAGTATTTCGTATGTAGCAGAGACGGAGGTATGTATTAACTTGGGTTGGCCAAGGCCCACCCCAAAGTTCCACCGTATACTATTAATTCTATAATGTTAATATAAATTGAGTCACTAAAGGATAAATTGGCCCACCTATAATACTAATTTGTCATGAAAAATATGTGGATATCTTCACCCTACTTTTTATCGTTCATTTTAGTTTAATAGACTTGAAAATTTAATTTGTAGGTGCAATAATTTGTCTAAAGATAGAAGAATGATGTTCATTTTCTTGTTATTAGCTTATTGTTTCTTTCTATTTACTAGTTTCCGATATCGAGTTTGTGCTCATTTCACCTTACGGAGGAGGCATGCGTGCGAAATTGAAAATTAGAACTAAGATATAGCAACTTCATGATTTTACTTAACTGCTATGCTAACTGATATTTGGCCCACCCACATGTTAAATCCTGGCTTCGTCACTGAGTATGCGTAAATCGTGAGCGAGAACCTCCATGAAGATGATATTGCTGAGAACTAAGAATACGCCGGGTTACTTTTTGCGCTGAAAACACCCACTTCATTGTTGATGGATGATCATCAACTTCAGCAAACTAAGGATTCACAGCACGTTCTATTTCACTTCTATCAAGTTCAACATCATTATTCAAATATTATAAATTTCTACAGAAATCACATGCATCCCCCTCACCATTAATGAATTATAAAGATTCTAGACATATTAAATAAACCTTGCATTGTCATCAAGAATCGTCTATATTTATAATAAAGTTAAGCATGTGTCAAATGCATGGTATCTATAAAATAACACTTGATTAATTTATTGCATAGGCTGTACAAATAAAACTTAAAGATTCTATACACGAGGCTTGACGACACCTGTGTACAGTCTTGTGAAAAAGATTTGATTGTTACAGTCTTGTTACAATTCTTATAGTTTCAACTCCGAGCTTGTTATTGTGTAAAATCTTGTTGTTAAAGATATGAAACATAATTTGAAGAAACAAATCTTGTTGTTAAAGGCGGAGTTTATTTTTTATAACTAATAAGCCTATAAAATAGATAGATATAGATAATAGTTAATTGGGGTTGAGGGCTCTTATTTTCATTCAAGAAAAATGCTTATCGTGAAGAAAAAGTTAAAAATTTCCTAAAATCGCTTATTCTCATTTTATCAAAAGTTGAGGATTTTTTTTTCTAAAATATTTTCGTTACATACTTGAAACAAAAGGCTCTATTTCTCTACAATGATTTTTTTATCACTCAAATTAAAAAACTTATTTAATTAACTATGATGTATTCATTTGGTCCACAGCCTCAAAAGTGATTTTCCTGTGATAAATCTAAATATTCTTCGTTGTTAGTTTTTTATGCAAGTGGTGGATATATTAGTCCCTCGTGTATTTTTTTTTAACAGCACTTTATTAAAAAACTAGCAAGAAGCTAGAAGAATTACATAAAGTTACAAGATGAGGATTTTTTAGCCTATAAACCCTACTAAACGGACAAATTTACATCTAAAACCGACTCAATAAAAGAATACGACACACATAATCAAATATATCCGCCCTTAGGAGGAGAAACCACACAAAGACACACTTATTACGATATGCCCAAATTAGCCACCACAACACCACAAAACACACATCTTCTTACAACTTTTTATATTGATATGAATTCCGAAGATTTTCGATCACAGAAATCTATTCATCGAACGTATGATCTTACCATGAAATCCTAACTCACACCAAACGGCATATCTTGCGAAATTATCTTTCGCAACAAGGCAATCAAAAATAAATTGACTTGACGTTTCCGTGACGCTACCACTAATGGGAAAAGAATAGACGAATATATATTACTCTCTCCGGGATATACTTAAGAGGGTTAGGCAAAAATTCATTTATCATCATTCATGCATGAATGTTAACCTTGAATTGCACCGATTTTATCCATTTTTTTGAGTTTGAGTAGTCACTTCGGAAACCTGTTATATCAATAACCTTTCTAGCCGAAGCTACCGGAGAAAACTCACCGATAACATCAAGTCGTCAATACCACCTTTCAGGCGTGACACCAAGAACAACACCTTACACGATAAGTCGTAAATCCGTCAAAACCTGATCTTGTTCCACTCCGCTTAGGTTGCACGACGAAAAGACCTGGTCAAGGTTCTCTGTGACAGTTTAGAAGCACATCGACAGTCCTTCTTCACTTCCCTAGCGATTAAGCCGAGGTTATCTTTGCTTTCAAACCATGTCTCATGCTTACAAATCTCCCAAAAATAAGTATCCGCAACTATTGACAAGCTTTGTCTGCATAAAATTATTTAAGTGTATACCTTTTATTTATATTTGTTTCCACCTCCTGGAGAATGCTTCGCCAAATGGACTTGTAACCAACCTTGAATCCGCTACCATTTTTCCCATCTTCGCATGAAGATCTTTAATATACCTGCTCCATAACAAGTTTCTTTCCTTCCCATTTTCTTCCTTTCCTCTTTCTTTCCCCTTTGAGTATATAAACCGCAAACCCATTTACAAATTTGAGCTCTATTTAAGCGCATTATAAAACTAGAAGACTCACCTAGGTACCTTTCTATTTAGAACACCAAAATTCCTTACTCTATTTAATCCATATCGTTTTTTACTTATTTAAAATCGTACTATTGAAAACACCGACTTCCGAATTCGATTCCCATGCGTTGAAGGCTTTCATTGGCACCTTGAATATAGACACATATGATAAATTGGGCTTGGAATCCTAGAACCGCCTTGAGAAGGGTTAAACGACCACCTATCGATAATGTTTTCATCTTTCATTTTGAAAGTCGATCTACCATTTTATCCACAATCTCATCCCAAGATTTAATCCGAGACATATCTCCCTCAACTTTCGAACCTAAACAAGCAAAAGGGGCCTTAAGGACACCACAACTATTCTATTTGCTGTTGCACCACCCCTATCATCACTCTCCACAACACCCAATAAACTTATCTCTGCTTAAAATTAATACTAAGCCCTGAGAACGATGAATAACATTTTCATTCTTATATAAAGTATCCAATATTCTTAGTACTCCATTGCCCATAATACCGAATCGTCCGCATTAGAACTTATGAGAATTGATGCATTAACTGATTAAGCACAATGCCGTTAAACATGCCCGCATTCACAACTCTTTTAAAAGAAATGTGAAGACTCTCCATAACCAAAATAAAAATAAACGGAGATAAGGAGGATCTACCTTGTTTAAAAGCCCTTTAAAACTGAAATTCTCCGTAGGCATTCCATCACAAAAACCGATCCCTAGAAGATCGAAGACATTATTGAATCAACACACAATTTTTCACAAAACCAATTTTCTCTAAAGACATCATTAAACGGTAATCCACCGACAGAATCATAAGCCTTTTCAAAGTTAATTTTAGAATAAATCGAATGTTTTTCTTTCAACTTACAACACTTGCAAACCCTCATTAATGTATAAATGTTACCGTCTAGAATTTGCTTCCGAAACAAAAGCCGATTTCTTTGGGGGCACTCATTACATATCTCCAAGCACCACCACAAGACGATTAGCCAATAATTTTGGCAATTATTTACATAAAGGCTCCCATAAGACTAATTGGTCTGAATCTTCACCTTTTTTTGCTTCGGGAGTCTTCGGAATCAACGCTATGTAAGATGAATAACACCTTTTGGAATGCGACCGTAATGGAAAGTAATATGTCACCGTCGCTAAAACTATCTTTTTTCTATTAAACTTCAAACCTTTTATAAAAAAACATATAGTGAATCCATCGGCCCCGGAGATTTATCAAAAACAATCCCAACCGCCTTTTTAATCTCTTCATTGACACATTCGGCTTCCAAATCTCCAGGTTGTTGCAATTAAATTCAGATGATGAGGAGCGAAACCTCCCCCATATTACCGCACATCGCGCCGGACAAATTTAGGCGCCGCATAAAACGATTTTTGAAATGATTAAAGAATCATTTTTAACCTTATTAGGATTTTCTACCCAATATCTTCCATCAGTACTCCCTCGTATTTGAAAGTGGGTTTTTCGGTTTCTTATTAAGATTACCATGGTAATATTTTGAGTTTCGTCGCCTTCTCAATTGCCCATTTGATTTTTGCTTTTTGAGCGCCTCCATTGCACACAATTTATCCACCTCTTGAATCGATTTTACAACCTCCGCACGTTTATGCAAAGTATCAGACGACGCATCTCCTTTGTCAATGATCATCTCCAAATCAGCGAGCTCCTGTTTCAGCACATGTTTTCGAGTTTTCGGACTTTGTCTCATGCCATTCCTAAAACTGTTTCTTTTTTTAGAATTTCAACTTGTTCTCATTGATCATAGCATTTGATTTATCTACCGGAGCTTCACGCCATCACCTTATTAAACAAAGTTCTTCAAATACCTTCTTTTCCAGCCAATAATGATAAAATCGAAACGAATATGTCCACTAGTCGATGTAGTAGATTCACGTAATAATGATAGGCGAATGACTAACATATAAAATCATAAAATATATAAATATATGAAACCCCAGTTCATTAATGGCCTCAATTGTAAATAATACGAGGTGGAGGCCGCACGATCGCTGCGGGGCGTTCGAAATCAAAGAATTCATTTGGTGCATTTTCTACCGAGTCGTTTGTTTTCAGAAACAATGTTTTCTAATCCAAATGACCTCACTCTTCAGTATCCGAAACATTTTCCTTTGTACAAATATTAAGTTGTAGACATAATGCTCAAATGCTATAAAAACCACCTAAAAATTCTTTGTAGCCTGACATGAAATGTTCAAGAGAGAAAGGCAGCCTTGTTGCTTCTTGTTTCTTCTCTGCTCTGTGTGAGATAACTTACTTCAGCATATTTGCTTTGCTTTCCAGCTTCAATCACTTTCAGTTGAGTTCATCTTCTGCACAATTTATTTCAGCAAACTTAGAGCAGGCCTAAAAGCTAAAAAAACATTGTTTGCATATCTTGGTTAGTAATTAATTTCTTTGATTAGGTATTTATGTCTTGAATTGGAATGCATCTCATTTTTCATCTAATGCATTTTTAAATTGTTAGAGAATTTTCCTAGTCCAAAATCTCTAGCAGATGATCTTCATGGTATTGGTTTCAAAGGCATATGGATGGTTGAGCCTGCTAGGATAATAATACATCCCTCCATTCCGATTCCCATAGCATAACAACTTTCTTGTCCTAGAATGCATTATGATACGTAACATTTTATATTTTAAATTCATTTTGCACCAATTCAATATTTTTTTAAGATATTCAAGTTAAACACTAACCTATACATAGGTACTCTTTCGTAAAGCTAGTATATTGGCTAATAAAGCTGTCTGCTAAACTTTCTTCCTCTATGTATAGAAGAATACGAATTTAGGGGTGTTTGGGACTGGTTATTATAGTTGCTTTTCATCTGTAGCAACACAACGCAATAATCAGATGAAATTGCTTTTGTTGCAACAAAACATAATAATCAGTTACTAACATAAAAATCAGGCAACTTTGCTCATTTAAGAATGTAAAAGGAAAAATAAACAGATTCACATAAGCAGTTAAAACACGCAAAACAAACAATCTCATACTTCTACATAAATTGAGGGAAAAGTGTACCTTTAGCTCTATACTTTTCGTATAGCTCAGTTAATTTTGGGTAGTTTGAGTTTGTATATCCACTATTTCAACCCAAAAACAAACAATCAACACTAAGAACACATATGTGGTTGACGAATGCTCATGTAAAAAGGCTATTTGAACAAAGTATAAGATCTCAAATTCTAAATAGAAATTATTTAACGGGTTGTTTGGACAGCAAGTGCAGAAAGAAAGCTTCAAAAAGATAGCGCGACCTCTCATTTATATAATGATGTGGTTTATGCAAGTAGTGAAGCTTTAAAAGAAGTTCATACGAACGAATTTGCCACAAAAGAATTTGTTATGATGGAGGTGGACATGAAAGAATGTGATATGAGAGCATCTTAAGCACGACTGATATAGTAATTTCAATCCCTTTACTCATAAATGCGTGGGTTTGAAATATGTTTTATGAATATCAAACAGCTCGAATAATTTTACCTTTTGCTAAAAGGAGAATATGTCAAACGGGTGGAAGTTTAGCCTAATGCATTTAACAAATTAGTAACATTTAAAAGAAATAAAATTGAGCAAGCTAACTAAAATAAATAACCATTAAAAAGAAGATCACCTTGTAAATGGCAGATACTCCTTTGTAAGTGCCGTCACGTCCAATAATGTACACCTGCAGCCTCTCGCCACTCAAAAGCAGCCACTGAGGCGTATCTAAGAAAAGCAAGTGGAAACTGGAGGCCACGAAAAGCGAGTGGAATAAGAATTCTCGGGAAGATTAAATATAGTAGGCGACTCGGACTCTTATGGCGTGAACCAATTCGTCTTCAGCCAACTGAATGTCAAATCCCTTCAAATGGTTTCTTTTCTGAAACACCGCTTATAATGTGCATATATAATCCTCCTTTTCGACTTTCCACTCAAAAAGGCGACCCGCAATTCAGTATTAATAAGGATAGAGTTAATTAAAAAGGAATCTAATTCAAAAAAACCACATGAAAACAGATTGATATATGAGTGAATTCCATATATATTATCGAAACGTCAGTACCTTGCTTACTAACCTTCTCATTTCTTACATGACTATGGATAAATTTGAGCTTTGATGTATATAACTGAAGCAAGACAACCATATCTGCAAATGATGGTAAATAAATACCCAAAAGCTAAATCTCGTAGGCACACACGCAGGTACACTCCCGGAATCAGCTCGATGATGCACATCAGAGCTCGTGTGTTTTTCTTTTGCCGTTCTATTTTGGTTGTTCAATAAGACCTGAAGCAAAGTTAGAAAAACAAAGTAAAAATACAAAAAGGGAATCAAACCCAAGATCGAAAAAAATCTAAATAGATTTCAAACAAAAGAAGTAACCTCCTAAACAAAGGCGGGACAAATACCATCAAAGTCAAGTGTAATTTTTCTTGCAGAACACATCCACAGGTTCCAACGTAAATTATAACACTATAGCCATTGTTAGAAGGAATATAAAAAATAAATGCCTTCAACGTGGCCAGCGGTCGCTTCCAAAGGACTAACATGAAAACCATACTGCTCCTCCTCTTATTTAATATTCTGCCATAGCTGAACCTGTAACGAAACAACACAATGTTATATTGTTATTAGAAAGCAGGTTGAACTACATAAATGCGTAAAAATTGATAGCAGTTCAAATATCACCTTATGAACAACAAACTGTTATAAGTACAGAGTACGTAGTATACTCTCATGATATCCAACCCAGCCCATCATATACCAAAATTAAACTGAATGGTCCTTCACAACAGTTACAGGGCACGAACTGTTATTCACAACGGAGTTGCTCACACTGCCCATAATCTGCAAATACAAAAAAATAGGTTACAATGGTCAAGAATCTTATGTTCAATGTTTGTTTCAAAAGTTCTAATTGTAAATAATAGTTTTTGTTTATTTATACTTATTGCACCCATGATTACCAAGTTAAAGGGTGTTTTAATTAGACATTTAACCGTCAACTAAATGCTTAGCGTAAAAATGTGTGAGTGCCTTTTTATCTTTCCGAGTCCTCGGTTCCCTATTGTAAGACAGTCTAATGGGATGTGAGCAACGGCTTCAGCATCTATGAGTTGTGGGTATCGGAAGTATTAGTTTTTTTTAATCACAAATATATTCTGAAAATTCTGCGAATACATTCTCAGTTTTTAAAGTTACCCAAAAACCACATACTTTAGTTAACTTGCATTCTCAAAGTTCTATAAGATTATTAAATAATTAGAAGTTACTAAAAAACAAAGACCAACCAATCTTATTAAAAAGTGCCAAAAAGAAGTGGATCAATCCATCATTTGTACCGGTTTGAAAATGACCCATTTTTATCCAAACCTGTTGGACTCACGTTACCCAGCCCACCCCCACACCCCAAAAGAAAAAATAATAGATCATGGAATGACTCTAAAAGAGGAACAAAGCTTATGCAACATTTCTTAACGTATGGAGGCACTGAAAGCATCTCCTGTAATAAGTTCAAATTAATGTTTTAGATTACAAATGGAACTACCTGAAGGTAATCAGATTTGGCAGCATGGCTAGAACCACAGTTTATTCCTTCAGATCAACTATGGCCATCCACTATCAGGATATAAACCTACATTAATCCTTCAAGCATAAATACAGATTCACCATGAAGCAATTTTGACTTTTGTTTCAGCTAAATTTAAACATAATGAAATCAGTGCGAGAAATGCTATAACTGCGAACTACTAATATATTTGAACTTTCATACGTTGCTCGGTTTGTAGATATGTGTAGCTTACATTCTACTTTTTTATTGTAATTTCGATGAATCGATGGAAAAACTATAAGCACACACACAATCATGTCAGGAACAACTGGTTTAAGTGTGGGGTTTACATTTTTTTTCTTTTGTTGTCTTTATAAGAAAACATTTTTTTTCTTTCATTCTCCAAACACGATGGACTCGTTCGTCAAGATGGACTCATTCGTCGCCTACAATCTAAACCCACATAAGCTATCCTACTGACCAATAATGTTGAGCATGCAAATAAGCCAATGGGTGCAACCAACCACTGATCAGTACCCTATCCCTCTAAAAGCCTAACTACAAACAAAATCATATCACTTTTAACAAATCCATACCAAAATAAAATAATAGAAAAAAAATCAAAAACTGAATTTTATAAACAAAAAACATACTAAACTCATTCACATAATACATAATCAAAGTAAAGGCCTAATAACTTGAATATTTAAGTCGAAACTCACCCTAAAAAATCCTCAAAAGCTTTGGTGTCGGCTCCGTTGCGGTGGTAACAGAAGAAATCCAATGTAAAATTTCAAAATCTGTTATAACAAAAGAAGAATGAATTAAACCTCAAGAAAAACCAAAAAAATGAAGATGCCATCCAAAAAATCAAATAAAACCAATCAACAATACACTAACATAAAATTATAAAGTAGACCCACATCATATAAACAATTTTGAGTGTTGTTTGTGTGTTTTTAAGAAGAAGATGATGAAATAATGAAGCGGTTGTGAAGAATATTGAAAAAGAAGCTGGAACAAATAATGGAGCGGTGGGGAGGTTGAGTGGGATTAAAGAAAAGTCAGTGTTTATAATAAAATGAAATTAACAGGCCAAACATTGGGCCAGATCAACACGGGTCATGGACACCCGACCGGGTCGGACGGGTACAACCCGATTGCAAACGGAGTTCCTGATGGTTGTTTATATTTATAATTAGTAGAGTTTATTAAAAAGAGTTAATTACATGGTTCCTCCATGTGGTTTAGGCCAAATCTCTAAATCGTCCCTATCTCAAAACTATTTAACACCGTTCGTCCCTATCTCAAAAGATAGGGACGAACCATGTAATTAACTATGTAACACCATTTGTCTCTATCTCTTGAGATAGGGACGAACGGTGTTAAATAGTTTCGAGATAAGGACGATTCATGCAAGAAAAAAGAAATAGGGACGAGATTAGGGATTTGGCCTAAACCACAGGGACAAACCATGTAATTAACTCTATTAAAAATAATACCATCCGTTCTAAAATTATTGTCCCCCGACAAAAAACACACAGTGTAAGAAAAGTGCATTTATTACTGCTTTATCTTTCTTACTTTTTGACAGAATGACAGTTTTAAAGTTTGTAATAATAATTTCTAAATAGTAAATTTAATCAAACTTCTCTATCTATTTTTAATAGTAGACAATTAAATTG